>JAJOZX010003647.1:0-67500 GCA_023014485.1 Bathynomus jamesi
AAAGCCATGTTTGGTTGTGATCCTAAGGTGGGTCTAACATCATCAAGTCTCCCTTTTGAGGTCCTTGAGAGAATGCAAACAGAATACCTGCTTGCCCTCGTTGCCAACCCAACAGAAGATGAAGAAGCACCAGCCCACACTCCTCAGCCTACACCAGTGCCTGCAGCACCAGCCCATACCCATGACCAGCCTCCACCACTCAGTCCTTCACCACTTGCAAGACGCCAATGTGAAATAGCAGAGCAAAGGAAGAGAGTCAGAGAAGCAACGCTCTCCGAAGCTGAGCGCATGGTAAAGCGCAGCCGCATAGACTTGAAGGTAGGGGAAGTAAGAGATAATGTTGCTGTTCCCATTCCCATGGTGGATAGGGGAAGGGGGGACGCACGTAACATCTTTGGTGTCATCATTGATCGCGATGAAAATGACCTCTACACCATAGCCGTAAAGAGTGGGATACTCAAGACCAAGTATTCACGCAATCAATTTGATCTTTGCCCTCAGAGGCTTCTTACTCAGTCTGATGTCAAGCAAGATGAGCATGTCTCCCTTCGGCAGGCTCTGAAGTCTACAGCCACTGGTGGTCAGGGTTTTTTAAGATGTGACTGTGGTACTGGCAAGAAAAAGTCTGGTACAAATAGGTGCAAGTGTTACAAGGCTAAGCGCAAGTGTAATAGCCGTTGTCATAACAGTCTCACATGTCCAAACAAATGAGTGCAAAGTTATTCATCTATGCTTACGTGATGATAGAAACAAATTGATTAATGTCAATTGTTACGTATTAGTCTTAGCTAATAGCTTTATTGCTGCGTAAGCTTCAATTTTAGTGTGTGTATGTAGCTTATTTATTGAAGTTCTAGATAGAAATGTCAATGTTAACATCATATATGAAATGTTCAAATGTGTATTTGAAGAATGTTTTTCACTTATTTGAACAGACCTGTAGATGTATGTTTTAGCAGATTTAGTTAGTTAAATAAAGGTTTCCAATTTATTGTGATGTTTGTTATTTCTATGAATTCATTCAATGCTGCATATGACATTACACAAAGCTACACTTATTGATAGATAAAATAACACTATACACCATGCACATGTATAGTGTAGAATATTGATTACAGACTTTAAATGTTTGAGAAACCTATCACACAAAAGTCATTTTAGCCATTTCATGAAACGGCTAAAATGGTGGAATTTCAGTCATTTCACGTAATGGCTGAAGATTTTAGTAATTTCATGAAATGACCAAGTGAAACAGCTATTTCGCGAAATGACTAAAAATTTCAGCCATTACGCGAAATGGCTGGTTACACATTTTGACTAACATTTTAAATATATATATATATAAAAGAACGTAGGGAACACTAAAATGCACCGAATACCGAATACAAGTTTTATTTGGGTTGTTAGGTGTCAATGTAAAAAATTGAATAGAATTATTGTCAAAGTCCTATAAGAATATAAACAGGGGCCCTACAATTAAAAAAAAAAAAAAAAGTCAAAATTTTATAACTGACCATCTTCTCCCACACGGGTGGGATAAGGGAAGGTTAACTGACGATTTTCATGAAAAATAACTGGATATTAGTCTAAAACAAAGAAAAATGTAGAATAAAGTTGAGCTTCACTTTTCATACCAACGCGATTAAAGTTCTGGGAACTCCAATCAGGCGAAAGAATTTCCGAAATTACTCGTACTTACTCGTACTTACTCGCAAATATCTCACCACGCCACCCACAAGCGTACGAAGTGAACGGCTGTTTAGTTCTGCGAAAATGTAATTACGTAATCGTTCAGCTCCTGATGCTGCTGAACGACTAATTGTTCTACATAATAATTTACTCGCCTTATATTTCAATTATTAATTTTTTTTGTGGTAATTATTATTGCTTCTTGTTAATTTTTTGTAAGGTTATTACATACTGTAGTATCACTATACCAGGTTGGATTTGTGTAATTATTCTTTGAAATAAAAAATGCATTTTAAGGTCCATTTACTAAATCACATTATTTACCCTAATTATCAAATATTCGGTATTCGGTTAAAAACAAAAACTATTCGTCCCAATACTGAATATAGAATATTCAGTACATCCCTAACATAAAGGAATGTTTAAGTTAGATACATACCATTAATAAGACTGCAATGTGTTGTCATTTTGAAGCCCTCCTAGTTTTCAAATTATTATATAATGAAAAGATTTCTTAAGTGTATTCACAAGTATAACAATAATGGCATTATTATTATACATACGGAAACGATTTTCAAAAATCTCTAAAAAAGTATCACGCGTTATTTCTCAGAGGATATTTGACATGATATATTAGGCTGTTTAGTATCCTTACATCTAATTCAGATCGAAGTTCGGTTGAAATCTAAAGAAAGTGTACGTCTCACGAAGTAAAAAAAAATGTACAATTTTTAATTAATTAACGTTACAATGTAACAATTATAATCACAAATCGTAATACATAACATATTTGTAAGGAAAAATAAATCAAATGTTAGTAGTTAGAACTACTTTGGGGTATCTTCAGGTAAAAAATTCAAAACGAGAACGAGCAACTCCTCGCGGATGAAGAGCTACCTGAAGCAGTTAAAATGTTAAGGTAACTACAATTACTGATACTAAAAAACACTTTTTCCCCTCCTAACTATTACCCTCTAAACGACTACAAACTCTAACGACTTTAAAGACAAAAACAAGACATAAACAATGAGACTATTCTCTAACAAGGACGTCTACGGGTGTATTAAGTGCAATATTTACACCTCCATATCAAGTTTTGTTCAAACAGTATTAAAAACAAAATACCCTGTGTTTGTACAACACTAAAATTGACACACACACACATATATATTAAAAATAATTTAAAAAAATCAATAATAATGCAGATTACACATCAAAATAACACTTCACAGTAAATAGTTTACTTGCTTTGGTTGAAGTTTTAGTTAATTACATTACATGGCATATTTCATACAGCACTTTCTTTAAATATATATATATACAAAGGTGGGCACCCGGGCCTCAAAAAGGACCGACGGTCCCGGTCCCGGTCCTTGCCTCAAACTGGACCGACGGTCCCGGTCCTTGCCTCAAACTGGACCGACGGTCCCGGTCCGGTCCTTTCTGAAGATAGGACCTAGGAACGACTCGGTCCTCGGTCCTTATATATAATATAAGTGAAAAATTTGATTAAAATGAAAAATTAAATTAAAGACACCGGAAATCTTTAATTTTATTAACGTAAATTATAATTAATACAATACATAAATGATGAAAAAAGTTATTAAGTTAAATGCTTGAGATTCCCTTCAAGAAGACTAGCATTTCAAGACTAGCATCTTCTTTAGAACTTCAAATAATCACTAAACACACTAAAAAAGACCGTCCGGAATTGCTTAAAAATGGACCGTCGCTCCTCACTGAGAAAAGGACCAACTTTCCCGCTCACGGTCCTTAAAAAGGACCGAGTTCCTGGAATTCGGTCCTTTTGGAACTCGGTCCTGCCCACCTTTGTATATATATATATATATATATATATATATATATATATATAAAATTTGAAGTGTTTTTTGAGATTTCTAAAAATCAGAAAAATTTCGTACCCTCTCTGAAAACAGCGAGATATTTGTGGGAATGTAATAAATGTTTTTTTCTTCTAAATTTGATACAGGGAAGTGAAAACTAAGGCAGCAGCAATAATAATAGAGAGATTCGATTTCATGTGAAGTCACAATTAATATTATTTTTAAGAGAGTCTTCAAGTATTCCAATGAAGTACTTCAATTAAAAATAAAAACTTCAAATTAAAATCTCATGTTCAAATTTTGTGACGTCTCTCTCCGATTCTGTTCTTGTATTGTGTACTTTTGAATAATGTACGTTAATTACTTATAAACAGCACACAATACTCACTAATACATTAATATTTTGAAAATTAAACTTTTTTCTTATGAAAACGTAATTACAACCGATCGAAGCCGGTGATGTGGCACGATCAGGTCTGAAAGGGTGGGCAGTCGACGTTTATCAGTCACTCCGGTTAGTTCAGTTTCTTGGATGTCAACGACGGGGATGGTGAAATTAGTTTCAGGGGCAAGATCATCACCGATCCCTCTACAAGAGGCGACGGAAGACTTAACTATACACGAAGGGGACTGATGCTGAATCACCATCAGGGCCTTGTTCAGAGGCAACAGCCCAGGATACTGAGGCTCAGCAAGGGTGCGCAGAGTAAGGAGGTGAAGGGAACAAGGGAAAGGGCGGTTTAGGAAGTGAGCGGCAGACTTTAACGACTTAGATTCAAGATCTTCGAGAACTAAAGGGACAGGAGGAAAGTTGAGATTATTGGATAGGTGATGAGCCGCAAGTGAAAGTTGAGCCACCTCTTCAGACCCATGGAGATTTTCAATCAGAAGCCAGTATCTGCCTACAGTTCTCTTTTGATCCGTGACTCCTTCTCCCATTCCTCTTGAATCGTCGTAGAACATCCGTCGTTCTACCATAGCCTCTAAGTAACCCGTTTTCCAAGATGCAACACCCGCAGCGTGATCAACTAACAGAGTTACTCTTCGCCGTTTAATTTCATTGACTTCGTCCTCAAGGAAAGTGGATGAGGTGATGGGGTAGTAATTACCCTGAATCCCTATCCGCTCGATACGAGTGCGTTCTTGCATCCCTAATCCACTTTGGTCGGTGTAAAATCGAACATCAGGCCGTTATTAATATCTGTTGCAAAGCGGAAGAATAGTTCGGTTTCTCTAAACTGAGGTAAAAACCCAGGAGTTTCACTACTATTATAAGTGCCTCCTAAATTAAAAGAATTTTCCATATAAATAGCGCTGGCAAGGGGTTCATAACTCGCATGAAAAATTCTAAAGGAGTGCAACAAAACTGACCCAAACATGACTGTCAATTCCGATGCAACTGAACCCGACTGAATAAAAATTCTTGCCTTCGCACCAGACAAAACATCTTCCTCCGGTTCTCGCGCGTTAGGATCAGGTTTGAAGAGATAAGCTCCGGACTTGAATTGAGCGGAAGGATAGGCGGCGTACTTCATTGCTAATTGAGTTATTCTACCCGTTGTTTTGTCTGTAACGGATCGGAGGAGACCAGTGGTGCCATCGAACAGAAGCTTCATAGCATCGCTTTCAAGCTGAATGTCCCCTGAAAGAACGTCTTTAGTTTCGAAAGGCGAAGCAGCATCGCTTCCTTCCTTTGGAGAACCATAGAAGTTGGAATACACTGTCGACAAATAACTTTTGGGAATTTCTTTTGGAGCTTCGTGAATTGTAAATGTTACCAAACTTAAAGGCGGTAAATCTGCTATAAAAAACAACTCGTATTGTGAGGAAATTATTACCATTCCGTCTCCAGTATTATTCCATATAGGATTAATTTGGAATGGAATATCGTGTCCATGTTCATCAGTTAGTCGTAAACTTAAAGTGGTAACAATAAGCTTAACAATTTCGTATCTTCTTTGTGCTAAAGAATTTGTCAAAACGATCAGCCGCTGAGATTTCTTCATTGTTATGGGAAGTATTTTAGGCAGTCTTTCATAGGAAGCTCTCTCGAAATTGGGTTGGAGATAATCGAAAGGTAAGGATTCTTCTCGCAGTTTCACGAGAGTACCCTGCGTAGCAAGAAGAGAGAGAGACGAATGACTCATAACAGTAAGAGCTTCCCTGATTCCCTCGTGAAGTTTGATAGCGTAATCGTGCATTACGTAGCTCTTGGCCGTTCCAGTAATGGCATCATGATGCTGAAAAAGACTGAGATGCCTTCGGGCCTTCACCAATTTTTCATAATCTTTCTCCAATATTTGAGCAATTCTCTTAAAATTACTTTTAGCAAAAGTACCCCACGCCCAAGTGTACAAAAATTCCGCCACATTTAGCGTGGCTTCGAGCTGCCGAGTCAGGACTTTCCAGTAGGGGCGTGTAGTGAAGTAACCACTCCAGTAAGCTGGACGACCATCCGTAAATATATCACTATAGACAAAGAAGTCTCCCTTCAAAATAGGGAAAGATTTCGACCTCTTCTTCACCTCGTGGAAGTAGTCCTTTAGTGTGCCCCACCTGATGTCCACGTGGTAATGAGAATGTCCATTGATCCACTCCATCAACCGCTGGTAGTTCTTGTATTGTTGGTCCCACTCCGACGAGTGGTCGTACCGAAAGTCGTCTCCGATAGGGACGAGGACAACATTGTGTGGAAACAATGATCCAGTTCGTCCGTATTGCTCTACCAGCAGATCTGCTTTCTCTTTAACATTTTTACTTTCAATATTTACCGCTTTTATCGAGTATTCTGTATACTCTCCAAATACCTGAAATATAAACAAACAATCGTTAAGGTTTTTATTCACTATCATTATTTAGGCCTAACGGAGAATAAAACAAAAAATTAGGCCCACTCACTTTTCTAAAGTCAAAATTGAGACAAATCTGAGGGTGTGGACCGCAAGAGTGTTTGATGGAATATATATCATAGGGGCGATTGTGCGTGAGTACGTCTGTTTCACCACCTGCGTCCCAAGACTGTCTCCACATGAAGTCCCCAGATTGTTTCTCAGCCAACCACTGCTTCCATGCATAATGCACTCTTTGTATTACGGTATAACTAATTCCAGATTCCTTTAGTAAATAAGGAACGGCGGACCCATGACCAAACGTATCTATAGCCCACCCGGTAATGGGTTTCATTCCTAAATTATCTGACAACCACTGGTGACCTGTGAAGGAAAAGCGAATAATTTTTCTTAAATACCTATGCGCATTAAGAGCAGAACTATTACTCAGTTCTGATATTAATGAGCATGGGCTTTCCGTTTGAACCAAAACAAGCATTTCTCTACCTTCAATTAACTGAGTAATCATGGCATATAAATGGACATTGGCTTCATCCGTCATCACCCATCCTCCTGTTACAATTTCTAAGCGGCCAGAATTTATAAGCTGTTTCAACTGTTCTCTCAACTTCGGATGTGCTCTGTAAAATAGAAACAGTTGAGAAACTTTTAAAATTAAGACTCTTAAATACTTCTTTTAATTTTAATTTTTTTTTATCCGAGTGGTGAGGTTATATCTTCCATCTTGTGCGTGACAAGGATAGCCACCGATCTGGGTATCCTCAATTTTTGCGGGCTCGTTTGGCAGTAGGGAATGCTGGAGGTATAAATAAAGATGCGAACAGGGTGTAAGTGGCCAAGATTTGTCGAGACGGATGTTTTCACGTACTTGATCTGTGCGAAACAAAGATGATATGGAAATGGAATGAAGTGAAGGTGTGAATTCGGGTAGGGAGAAAAAAGGAAGAGGTAAGTCGGGCGTTGCTTTGCTAATGAAAGATGAGTGGCATGAACATAAGAGTGAGATATCTGTATATGTACTAAATTTAAGTCCAAGAGATTGAAAGTAGCAGAGTGCAGAAAATGTGCCATGTGATCTTAAAGGTGTAAAAAAGGGGGATGAATTCTAGAATATACTAAGTGAAAGGGATGGAAGCATGAGGAATGCGAATAGAGTGGTTATAAAAGGTGATCCGAATGGGAAAGTAGTTGGCTCCTATTCTATAGTGATTCGGAAGCATGGTGTTCCCAAAATGAATGACGAAATAAACAACAATAGAATTGCGCGTGAAAAGACGTGTGCGCTACAAATACATATATCGAACACAACATCCATAAATATACATGGTACATATATAGAGAATGAGAGAGGAGAAAGGTCTGCCAAATTGTGAGGAGCTGTGCCGAGGGATGTATGTGATACAAAAACTGTGCAGAGGTCGAGTGAAAGTTTGTCAGACCATATCATTGTATTGATAGGTGTTTGGGATAGTGGAGAGACAAAAACAATACAAAGTGAAATGCTGGACTCGAATGAGGTAGCAACAGAATCAGTAAATATGTGAATAAACGCAGAGTTAATATACGTGACACAAGAGTTAACGAGAAAGAACGGAATGAAAGCGGTTTGTGAGGAAAATGGAGGCGTTTGTCTCACCTGATATACCACAAGAGGTATACCCCGAACAACCTTGTCATGATAGTTAACACTGGATCCCTGGGGTTGGGATTAGAATGTCTTCGGTATTCAGGTGTCGTGCCCACCCCATAAAGAATGGGAAATGGGTTCTTGGATAATGTATGCATGTAAAAACTTGTGGAGTGAGGAGTGTCTCACCTGTTCTAATAATTGATATAAAATTATTACTTCTTTTAGAAGACCAATAGCAGTGTATATTTCTAAGTTTAAATATGAAGGTTGGAAACTTTCAGACCAACCTTTGTATATACTGTAAATATTAATTCATTTATATAAATAAATGAAAAAGTTTATCGGCAGACTATATAGTCCATATGACAAATATTATCAATACAATGACAGTTCACATACTAAGGATAGAAATACCCTATATACAATTGATTACAAATAATACAGTAATGTCGGAGTTAAGTGGAGCTACAGACAGACATTTTCGTACCGAATTCCATAGCTTAAAGGACAAACGGCAAGACTCATGGATAGCTTGATAATCGGGTTGGTTGATTTTTTAATTCTTTGCATTAGACTGTATTGAGCACGTCTTGTTACCTCCGGGAAGCTCCGGACATTGCAGGTAGCAAACACTTGCGAAGCTGAGCATCTCGGGGGTAATTTATGTAAGTCTAAACGACCTGTTGTACAGCAAATTTAGGGTTCTGCCAGAACCTTTTTATAATTCACTCAGAGTTGCTGTCGTATATACAGGGTGTCCCAGAATTAACTATCTATTTCAATGAAATCGGACAAATTTAAAAAAAAAAACTTTTATTTATGTTTAATGTGTTAAAAATGTATAAATTTCTAAATTTTTTTCATAATTTCATAGTTTTATTTTCATTCTCTTTCAAAATCCTATTAATAATGAATACACAAGAACGCATCTTTGTTGTAACATCCCGTATCAAAGGAATGCAATGTAATGAAATCAGAGAAAAATTTACAAGAAGATTCCACAGAACCGGTCCTACAGACAAAGCGATTCGTGAACTTGTGAACAAATTTAAAAGAACTGGATCCGTACACGACGAGGTGGGAAGAGGACGCCCAAGGACAGCACGTAACAGTACCGAACAGGTACGACAATTGTTTGAGGATGAACCAACAACTTCGGTTAGGGAGGCCGGTCGAAGACTCAACATATCCAAGACAACAGTTCATAGAATCTTGCGTTCGACACTGATGAAAAAGGCTTATCACATTCAAGTACTGCATGCCCTAAATGAAGAGGATTATCCAAATCGAGCAGCAAGGTGTGCAGAAATTGTGGATCAAATCGAAAATGAAAGTTTATTGGATAACATCTTATTCAGTGATGAGGCGACTTTCCACACGTGTGGTAAAGTCAATCGACACAACTGTCGTATCTGGTCCAATGAAAGACCGTCTGAAGTCATAGAATGGCAAAGAGACTCTCCAAAAGTTAACGTGTGGCTTGGAATGACCAAATCCAAAATTTATGGCCCATTCTTCTTTGCGGAAGCAACTGTAACAGGTACCGTCTACCTTGATATGCTTCAGCAGTTTCTCGAACCACAGCTTCTTGATGATGGCATTCTTGATAATGTTGTGTTTCAACAAGATGGAGCACCATGTCATTATGCTCTAATTGTTCGAGAATACCTCAACAGACGCCTTCCGAATCGATGGATTGGACGTGGAGGACCTCGACCTTGGCCTCCGCGTTCCCCGGATTTGACACCCCTGGATTTCTTTGCATGGGGTTTCATAAAAACAAAGGTTTATCGCCAAAAGATCAATAGTTTAGCTGAACTTAAAGAACGCATCCAGTTGGCAGTGCGGGAGATAACACCTGAAATGCTTCAAAATGTGTTTCGCAGCGCTGAGGATAGATTTGAAATTTGCAGAGATACAGATGGTGCACATGTTGAAACTTCTCAATAAAGTTTTGACTTATGATTTATAAATCTATTTGTTTTTGTATCATAATTTAGTAATAAACACAAAATTATGTGTTTTTATTAAATTTGTCCGATTTCATTGAAATAGATAGTTAATTCTGGGACACCCTGTATTACTGCAGAAAGTACGAAAGAGTGTGTCTTTAGCTTCACTTCTACAGAACCGGAAGTTCCTTATAGTCATATTTGCTTTACTACAAAGGCCTCGAGATTGTTTTCTTATATCTGAGTCATCACTCAAGGAGTTAGTGATAGTTTGACCCAAATACTTAAACTCTAGTACTTTCTCAATTACTTCACCTTTCATTTTAAACCTAATATCAGCTGGCTGATTACAGCTTTTAGGATGAAATTGCATAACCTTAGTTTTTGTAATATTAAAAAGAATATCATGTTTCTGCGAATACACTTCGCAGACTTTTAGTAGCCGATCCAGACCTTTAACAGAGGGACTTATTAACACCATATCATCGGCATAAACTTAAGTTATTTATCCTTGTGTTATCTATAGAACATCCCACCATTGCCTCATTAAGTGAAGCAATTAATCCGTCAATATACACATTAAACAGCAAAGAAGAGCGCAAGGAACCTTGTCTGACACCACAATAGGAGCCAAAACATTCGGATAGTCATTGCCCCACCTAACGATAAAAGATTGGTGGAAATACCAAAATTTCGATAAATTTAATATGTACATGGGAACCTTCCTGTCTTCTAGTTTTTTAAATAAAATATTGTGGTTCACTCTATCATATGCCTTACTTATATCTAGGAAACAGCTATAAATAGTTGAATTACTGTTACTGTACTTAGATATTGTTTCTTTAAGTACATAGATACAGAGGTCAGTTGAGTGGGACCTTTTAAAACCAAACTGATTAGATGTCCATAGGTAATCATTTAATCGGAGTAACAAGAGTTTTTCTAGTAGTTTCGAGAAGCAGGAAGCGACAGCAATAGGCCTATAATTATTTCTGGACAGAATGTCTCCATACTTATTTTTGACCAGGGGCAAGATATATATATACACAGTTATATACCCTCATAAACTCTGCAGGGATATAGCTATGAGCAAGCATGGCTGATAAGAGTAATAATATATGCAGACATACCACGTCATTGGGATATTTTAAGTTCTCATTCGATAGGTCATCTACCCCTGACGCAGAACCAGTCTTTAACTCTTTAATTAACCTCTTTACTTCAGGAACTGATATCAAAGTATTTCCCTTGTCCCTTCCACAGGGGTTTCGCTGCAATCTATCTTAAGATTATCCCTACTCACACTGTTAAGAATGTTTGAGTAGTGGTTTTTCCACAGCTTTGCAATTTCATCCTTTGCAATCTACGATAAATCATAATTGTACTTCCTAGATATTAACAAATTATTAATAAAGGCTAGTAACCTTATCTATAGAATGATAAGCAGAAAATAATAATCAAAATAAGAGCAGCATTCTGAATTCAAATTTTCAGTTGAGCCAAGGACTAAATTAATTGAAACAGATCATAAATGAAAGAGTAAAAAAATTTTTCTTTCAAACTCTTAAAATGCAATAAATTGAATGCGACTTGAAATTGATAACGTTTGCCTAATTTTAGCCAAAAATATAGTTTTAGACTGCTTAATGCTTATCTGACTTTGATAAGCTCGAACGGGTAGCTGTTTTTGTCGAAATGTAATGTATTGTGATGTACAGTAAATAGAGAAACACACGTACACTTTCTTCTTACCTTTCATACCAAAGAGACAAGTAAGAGACCTCGGACCATATAAATGTCATGTTGAGATGTAACTGAAGTTTCTCTACCATATTCGAAAGAATTTTTGAGGTTTGATGGAAGTAGTACTCCTCGTACGTTTTCAACCATCCAGGATCATTGTGAGAATGAGGCATTAAAATAACCTGTTGGGAATTCATCAGTAATATTTACAATATTATTTACTACTCCATGCTGTAAACATAAAAAATTCCACACAAGACACAAAGTTCTTCACAAGATGTTTAAATTTTATTGGTCAGTCAGTAATAAATTCAATTACCTTCAGTGGAAATTTGGGCCACAAAGCTCGCCTTTGAAGGTATCTTTTTTCGAAATTCACATCCCAAAATTCTCTTCCTCGCATCCAAGATGGCTATATATATATATATTTATATATATAAGGAGTATTCGAAAAGTCAGGAAACAGAAATTATTCTTTCATTATAATATATATACATATATATATACATACATATACATATATATATATATATAATATATATATGGCGTTCCATTTATCTTAACACCATGTAAATGTACATGGTGTGGTGTGTGTGTGTGTGTGTGTGTGTGTGTGTGTGTGTGTGTGTGATAATCAGGCTTCCTTTAAAGTACCCCTTATACACCCCTAAAATCCTAAATGATTAAGTATAAAAGACGGATTAGCCAAGTCTCGTGAGAGAAAAAGCTGGGACGAGAAATCCCCGACTTTGCGTCTTTCGGGGTCCCGCTCTGGGTTTGGAGCAGGTTATAATTTGGCATGCATACAAAAGGTTATCTTGGGAAGTATGTGGCTTAAAGCAAGGCAATACTAGAATTTAATCTAAATTTAATAAACTAAAGTACATCACCACCAAACGACGACTCTGAGACAAAAAAAAAAAGAAGTTAGAAACAAACTTTGTGAATAAAACTCAATCAAACTAGGCACGGATTTAGACAAGAGGGGCACAGTGCTAAAACTCTGGTAGCTTTTCCTTATAAATTTGTATGCTCCTCCTACAATTTTTATTTTTCTATTTTTTTTTTGTGACCTATATATATAGTCTCGAACTTGTTATTATTTCAGTGTTCCTGAGGATGTTATTAGACGAAAGCGCTTGAGCACCGTTCTGTGTTTCCTTTTTCCTCGTGGTTATCATATATATATATATATATATATATATATATATATATATATATATATGTAAAGAACGACGCTTGTTTAGAAGAGTCCCCAAACAAGAAGAGAGAGAAAACGAGCAATGAAAAATGAGACACCTCCCAGGAATCGAACTCGGGATCATCCAATTGCCGGTCGGATATGATAACCACTACACCAAGGTCCTCGATTAATCAAACTCGTAATTCTGCTACATACGAGCGGAATCGAATGCCCTTTTCAGGGGGCACCTTCTCATGCCGTACACACACACACACACACACACACACACACACACACACACACACACACACACATTTTTAACTGCAAACGAGACACAGTATAATTAATGTAAAGAACGACGCTTGTTTAGAAGTGTCCGCACAAGAAGAGGAGAGAAAACGAGCAATGAAAAATGAGGCACCTCCAGGAATCGAACTCGGGATCATCCAATCGCCGGTCGGATATGATAACCACTACACCAAGGTCCTCGATTAATCTCTCTTCTTCTTGTGCGGACACTCTTCTAAACAAGCGTCGTTCTTTACATTATACTGCGTGTCGTTTGCAGTTAAAAAAAAAATATATATATATATATATATTAGGGTGGGAGAAAAATCTTTAATGACTTTATACATACAAATAATTTAATATTAAAAAATTCCAATGATATCACCAATTATGCGATACTTTTCAAAGTAACTATACAAAGCCAGGAATGACCCAAGGCTAGAATAGGAGAGCCCTAGCCCCATTCAGCGCCATCATTGAGTAATGATAAGCACACCGGAAAAAAATTAGTCACCCTAATAGCACCGATAGTAGGAAGTTCAAGGTCACACAGAGGGCGCTGATGTAGCATTGGTGACAAGTAGCGGTGACGTAGCACACAGGATCAGATCTGTTTCGTGAGGTGGTGAAGAACAAAGTGTGTGTTGGATATAGTCTGCAAAATGGGTCGTGAGGCAGACGTTACTCAGTGGCAAAAAGGAGCCATCGTGTTTGGCAGAGCCCACGGACACAAAATGTCTGAAGTAGCCCAATTTGTTGGTGTGTCAACGCGTACTGTCCAGCGAGTTTACAAAGAGTGGTGTAGTTCGCAATCAACTGACAATCGACGGCGTAAACTGTGGCCGGAAAACAATTCTCGACAATAGGGCGCCGCCCATGTTTCTCGTCTAGTAACTGCAAATCGTTTTCAAACCAGAGAACAATTGCTCCAAGAAACCAATGAGGTTCTCCAGCGACCAATTTCCGAACGGACATTGCGACGAGAACTGCATGCGATGGACATCTGGAGCAGGGTACCACGGAAGAGGCCGCTGTTAACAGCAAGTCACAAATTGGCACGTTATAAATGGGCTCAGAGGCACAAAAACTGGACTGCGGCAGATTGGAAACGTGTAATTTGGTCCGATGAGTCCCGTTTTTGTTTGTTCTCCAATGATGGGAGGCGACGAGTACATCGCAGGTCCAATGAAGCCTTTAATCCTGAATGCGTCGAAGGTGTTGTTCAGGCTGGAAACAGAAAGTGAAGCGCAGGAATAGACACCCACGGACTCTGGCGGGACCGGCTGATGAACGAGTGGCAGCAAATCGATGTTCAGTACATGCACAACCTCGTAGAGTCTCTGCCTCGCCGGATTCGTGCGGTTATCAAGGCCAGAGGCGCCGTCACACGTTATTAGGTACATTCTGAGAGGGGTGACTAATTTTTTGTCCGGTGTGCTTAGAATACAGCAATGAAGAAAAAGTGTATCTTGTATCATGGGGCTATTTCTTATAATAACTGTGAAGAAAGTTTGCGTTTATTTCAAGAAAAATATACTCGTAATAAACAACCATCAAATGCAACCACTCTTCGATAGTGGAAGCTCAAACTTTTGGAAACAAGGAGCCTAGTAAAAAATCGTCCAAGAAGCGGAAGGCCAGTAACGGCGACAGGAAACAACAACAAAGAAAATGTCCTCGCGATTTTTCAAGTCGATCCAACAACTTCAACGAGAAAAGTCGCAGAGGAATTAGCTATTTCCAAATTTTCAGTAGCAAAAATATTGAAATCACAGGGGTACCACGATTACAAACTCATTTACTCTCAGCTCATATACAACGATGATTCTGATAGACGGCTGCAGTTTGCTGAAACAATGAGACAAACGTTCAAGTGCTCCACATTTCCTTCGAAAAATCAATTTTTCAGATGAATGTCTCTTCGGGTTCAACGAGTAAAGGAAACACGCACAACGCTCACTACTGGGCAAAAAAAAAAAAAAAAAAAAAAAAAATCCAAAAATACGATTGGGTGAACACGTTAAAACGGCTACACTAATAGTTTGGGCGTGCACTGGCTATTCAAGACTCGTTTCCTTTGACATATCGAGAGATACGATGGATGGGAAACGCTTTTACTCTACAAACTCTACACTCCTGGTTTCATCTATCCAAATGTGAATGCCCTTTGCCGTAGAATAGATGAAGAACTGGAAAGGATCCCACTCGATATGTTCAGAAGAACAATGAAGAGTTCACAGAGAGAATCCACAAATATCATAGTGGATGGAGAACTCTGAAGATTAAATTACAATTTAACAAAATATTTGTATGAATAAAATTCTTATGGACTCTGTTTAATTTGTTTCATTATGTTGTTAACTAAATAGTTATATGTATAAAATCATTAAAGACCTTTCTCCCACCCTGTATATATATGACGAATAAATGTGATAAATTCTTTGAAGATACTATAACATAATTCAGGGTATCTAATGAATGCTGCAAAAAAAAAAAAAAAAAAAATTAAAATTCAACATGTAAAAAGGAAAAATCAATTTCTACATTGAAAGCAATATATAATATATGAAAATTATTTCACGAAAGTAACACGTGAAAAATATTTATGATGAATAAAACCACGAAGGAAAGGAAACACAAAATGGTGTTCAAGCGCTTTCGTCTAATGACATCCTCAGGAACACTGAAGTACATAAAAAGGTTAAGCCTATATATAGGTTACAAAAAAAAAAAAGAAAAAATAAATAACATACACACACACTATATACAATATATATATATACATACATATCTATATATACAAATACATACATACATACATATATATACAATAAACAGAGAAGTAAAAATAAAAAAATTAAAAATTAAACCTTAAAGGATTACCAGTGAGGCGTACAGATTTGTAAGGAAAAATATCGATTTTTAGCACAAGATCAAATGGATTATAAAAATACAAATTTATACTGGAACTCTGCCCGGGTTTTAACACACTGCTGCCTATGGTCAGGTTCGATATATATAAAAAAAATAAAATGCAAATTAAAAGTTAATCGATTTTTAGCACAAGATCAAATGGATTATAAAAATACAAATTTATACTGGAACTCTGCCCGGGTTTTAACACACTGCTGCCTATATTGTGAAAAATATCATAGTAAAAAATAGCCCTACCAATAATTCAGGCATTATCTATAAAATTGGTTGTAAACAATGTGATTCCTTTTACATAGGTCAGACGGGAAAGGATTTGCACACACGTATAAAACAGCATCAATATTCCGTTAGAACAGGACAGTTGTCCAGTGCCCTTTTTGTCCATTTGTCAGAGTTAGCCCACTGTATTGATTGGAATAATGCTTCAGTTTTATTCCATTCAAGCAACATTGTTAATAGAAATATTCTTGAGTCTGCCATTATCCAACTTTCAAATAACTTCAACATAAGCAAAGGTCTTTTTCAACTCGATCCTGTTATTTTGAATTCCTTTAAAACGGATTTAGATAAGAAGGGTAAAACATTAAATCTTTGGTAAACTTGTCTTCTACTTTATTAACTTTTAATTTGCATTTTATTTTTTTATATATATCGAAACCTGACCATAGGCAGCAGTGTGTTAAAACCCGGGCAGAGTTCCAGTATAAATTTGTATTTTTATAATCCATTTGATCTTGTGCTAAAAATCGATATTTTTCCTTACAAATCTGTACGCCTCACTGGTAATCCTTTAAGGTTTTAATTTTTAATTTTTTTATTTTTACTTCTCTGTTTATTGTACAGTGCCCGCGAAAAGTATCCGATCACCCTGGAAATTTGTATTTTTTACATAAAAAACAATGTTTAAATGTATACTAACCTTATATTAGTATTTTGTCATCTGTCCTTTGGTTTGGATGACTTGTTCTAGACGTTTTGGCATGGATTTAATCAAGTTTTGACAAATTTCCACTGATATTTCCTTGCACCATACCTTTTTGATGGCTTCTTGTAATTTTTCGACTGAGCCAGTGTCGTGGCATTCAACCTTATTTTTTATTATTAGCCACATATTTTCTATCGGATTGAGATCTGGACTATTACCAGGCCAATCCAAAATATCAAATTTATTGTCAGTAATCCATTTTGTCACTATTTTGGCCCAGTGACATGGTGCACCATCATGCATGTATGTTTTTGTCCTTTGGATTGCCATTGCCATTGGAAGTTTATCCTGTAGCATTGCTAAATACCGTGCACCATTCATAGTTGTGTTCTTCGGAAGAAATATAGGTTTCCACGCCCATAGTAACCGAAACAACCCCAAACCATCACACTTGGAGGGTGTTTCATTGTCTTTAGGGTGTATTTAGGGTCCATCCTATTTGAGCCAATGGGCCGGCGAACCTTTTTTGGACAACTTCTGAATGTCAAAAATGTCGACTCATCACTAAATAAAACCTCCGTCCAGTCATCAACAGTCCAATGAATATGTTTTTTACAAAATGCGACACGTTTTTTACGCATTTTTTCATTAATGAACGGTTTCTTAGCAGCATGGCGAGATGGTAATCCGAGTTCTTTTTGGAGCCGCTCCTGGATAGTTCGTTCAGAAACACCAGATAACAAATTATTCATATTAAATTTTATTTCTTTCGCAGTTATTGTTGGGTTTTTCAATACTAAACGTTTCATAAGTTTGTCTGTTCGTGAATTTGTTTTTCTCGGTCTGCCAGATCGTTTTTTAGGGACTGGCGTGGTTAGGCCGGCATTGTTCTTAGCCCGTGAAACCCATAAATTAACGGTACTTTGGGATATGTTTAATTCCTTAGCTATCTGTCTCTGTGATTTCCCACATGTATGCAAAGCAACAATAGCACCTCGACAATCACTCTTAAGTTGTTTTTTAGCACACATTATATATAAATTTTATTTACACCACTTTCTGTAAAAAATAAACAATATCAATAAATTTACACAAACAGTGAAATCTGACAACTTTGAGACACAGCCACCCGCAACGAAGGCTACCAGAACACTAATTTGAGAATGCGTTGGATAGCTCTCATATCAGCGAGCAACCTCAAAGTTACCAGATGTCGCTAGAACAAATAGAAAGTGAATTATGTGTCTCTGAATATCAAGGGAAAATATTGTATTTTCTTGAGTGATCGGATACTTTTCGCGGGCACTGTATATATATGTATGTATGTATGTATTTGTATATATATGTATGTATGTATGTATGTATGTATTTGTATATATATATATATGTATGTATACATATATATATATGTGTGTGTGTGTGTGTATGTTATTTATTTTTTCTTTTTTTCTTTCTGTAACCTATATATAGGCTTAACCTTTTTATGTACTTCAGTGTTCCTGAGGATGTCATTAGACGAAAGCGCTTGAGCACCATTTTGTGTTTCCTTTCCTTCGTGGTTTTATTCATCATATATATATATATATATATGGGTGGCCCAAAAACATAAGGTAAAAATAAATATCGGATAATATATTGCTCCATGATTGTTTCTGTTTCATTTGACTAAAGAACTTTGCATGGCAAAAATTACGCAGATAGGAGTATATTCAGAGGTCGCTCACTCTTTGCCACATTTTGGTATGGCCCTGAAATCTCGCTGTTGTGTAGAGTATAAGGTGGTAGTGTTGAAATTATTACATATATAAATCGGTTTGTTTGGGCTACGTTTTGCATTTATTGTCATTAATTAAAAATACTCTACTTCCTGAGCTGTGGATTAAATTAGTACGCCTATTAGAACACGTGGACTCGAGCGAAAACATGATTAAAAGAATAAACGTGTTTACTCTCGTGGTGAACGGTTCGCCTCTACCCACCCAACTCCGTCTGCTGTCCCATTACGTCAGTTCTTTCGTAGTGGAGTATCGTCAGACAGTTACTGTGTATAACAGGTGAGTGGTCATGTGCACCTTGCATGCCATACGTACTATAATTAGTTACTGTATTTTCCGGGTCAAAATTATTGTTAATGCATATGCGAAACATCTGTAAAAATCAGAACGAAGAGGCGTTAAAAGAAAACAGGAGCATTAGCCTAACTTGAATTACATACATACATATATACAGTCCACCCACAGCTTTGTCCGGAGCTGAAGGGCGTGTCCCCCTGCGGCGAATGCATCTTACTCTGATCAATGTAAGGGTTTCTTTGCCCTCGCGGATCGTAAGACCCGTATAGGTAGTCGCTAAACGCTGTCGTGTTTTCACCCGAGGGAAGTTTCATAATGCACGAACCCAAACCATATATATATATTAGGGTGTGACAGTTGCCCCAACTTTGTCCTACAATGCTGTTCAAAATTTTGGTGTTGCATATTGACATAAAAAATACCCACGTGCAATTTTTTGAAGATTCATGCATATTCGAGTGAGCACCAGCAATTTGAAAAATAGCGATTTTGCTTATACGGCATACGCGCCTATATATAAGATTACACAACCATCATAAGGGATATTAACACAATCATTTGCCTGTCTTAATTAAAAGCTGTTATCACTAACACAAAAAAGTTAATCATTCTTATTCTCTCATGGTACATTAAGGGGTTTTATCATATATTCACAAGGTATTATTTCTCTAGAGCAAGAAACCTGATTTCTGTTCGGAAACAGATGATCGCTTGCGCTGATTAGGAACGCGGAGTCTGTCATTTTCAACTACTTGAAGGACTTCTTGAAAGCGCCCTCATCCCTCCTTTCCTCATCAAGAAAGTCATGGCAAAGTTTTACACCATGCTCTGCAGCCTCATTGACGACCTGAAGCTTGTCCACAACCTGTTTCATGTTCAGGTAGTCGTCATGATCCGCCCATTCACTGGCTGGACTGTGGAGAAACTGATAGGGCATGCCTAAAATGGTGAAGAACCGGCTTGAGTCAGGCCCAATTAGGTCCACCAGGGCAGTGCCACTTTCTGGGACAGGGGGAAGATATGGCTTTCCATAGCCCCCATGATTGAGCCCCACTCTCTTAGTAACTTCAGTGCCTTCATGGCAAAGAAGGGCCTTCCTCATCTCCTCTTTTGTCCTTTCTTGTACTTGGGATGAGAACAAAGCCAGTGGGGCCAACTCCTCAGTTAGGTACCAAGTTGTCTACCGAGTGCCACACGTGCTTTGTCAACTATTGTGGCGTCATATGGGGCAAATTCAGCCAAGGTTTCGACCAAATTCAAGTCATTCAGTGGCACTTGCTGGAATGGGGGCAAACAATCCACCATGGGACATAAACAGCGACTGTGAACACAGCAAACCGTTCTAACTTGCTGATTTGACTTTTAGTCACAACCTCGGCTTTGGGAAACTGCTCTTTTTCATAAGCATCATGTAGTCTTTGTCATAGTAAGTTTTAATCACTCGGCCAATATTGTTCCTGCCTGTAATGGTCGGGACATTCGCCTTCTGGTAATGCAAAAGCACATTGTCAATGGTGGCAGATAAAGCCTGGTCCCAATGCATATCCCGAAGGTTTGCTAACAGACATAGTAAGACCTGCCTATTAGTTGGCAGTTTGCAGCCCTTTATTTCCTTTTCTTCTTCTCGGGGTACGGTGCCCAATAACATTCTGACATACTCATCATCTTGCCGTGTATCCATGATTAAATTCTCTATTCACAACATCAAATCACTGTCAAGGGAAAAGAAAAGAGCATCATTAAAATTTAATGCAATAAAATAATACGTGGAAAATTTGTGGGTCAGCGTTCCAGACTCGGAAATGAAAATCTGATAAAATGTGCTATTTTCACACTTATTTATGAAGTTCATAAGCTGAAATAGCAATACTTGCTGGTACGACGGTGCTAGCTCAAACATGCACCCATCTCCAAGAAAATTTACAGGGTGTTTCCTAGATAAATACACAACACTAAAACTTTGAACAGCATTGTAGGACCATTTTTTGATTTTTGGAGGGCAATGGTCACACCCTATAAATATATATATATATATATATATATTATATTATATATATATATTAGTGATGGGACGATACCAAAATTTTTAACGATTCCGATTCCGATACCACTACAAAGTCTCGATTCCGATACGATTCTCGATTCCGATTCTCAATATTTTTAAATATAATTCTATACTTGCTTTTCTGGAAATTGTCATATTTTACTCTGGTAAGATTAACTATTTACATTATGAGTATGGTAATATAAATTATAAAAGATTGGTTTAAAAATAAAAATCAACTGTAAGTTGTAACAATTCATTTTAATCTTCTTGATTACACATCATGGATATACATGTTTTAATGTATAGCTACAATACAATAAAAATAAAATTTGTTATCCTCTTTCATTTAAATTTTAAAGTTTACATTGCAAAACTGGTTCAATTAAAAGTTAAAGAATCGTTTTAAGAATCGGAAATCATGGTACAATTCTCTCGATTCCGATTCCGATTCCTGAAAAATGCTCGATTCTTCCGATTCCGATTCCGATTCCGATTAATCGTCCCATCACTAATAATATATATATATATATTTTTTTTTTTTTTTTTTTTTTTAGTTCGGGAAGAACCGATTCGCCTCTATTTAAAGGGCATATCTCAGCGGAAAAACAAAGAAAAAGTGAGAGGAAAGACAGAGGAAAAAGAAAGGGTGGAGGGGACAGTCGAAGTGGAAAAAGACCAAGGATGACAAGGACTGCAGGGTCGAGCCCCATCATCCTTGGGTGCTAGGGCCGGGAGGGCGCACGTGAAACCTCCAGGAACAAGCACGTACAAACGAGCACAAAGAGCACTCAAGAGCACGAGCTTAGAACCCCCTTGCGGGGATATATATATATATATATATATATATAAGGGTGGTCCATAAAATCGAACTTTCGATTTTCCCAGCTCCCACCCGCCTAATCTGTGTCGCTATAGCAGAAAATAAATTGTGAAAAATCTCACTCACATCGGTGCATAATTAGTGGTCGCTCATGGAGTTATATGTTCTTCTCTGAGCCACTCATCATTACTATGAGCTACAGATCTACAGAAGCTAAGGCTAACAAAGACCCTAAGTTCCACTCTAAGGTTAGCCCGAGAGAAAGGAAAGAGGAGGGGGTTAAAAGAGGAGAATAAGGAGTTAAGTAAGTAGCAAAACCTATCATTTGTGGGTTAACATTCATTGAGAAAAAGAGAAAGAAAGACTCCCCATCATCATCCGCCGGCCACTGCCGACAAGTCGGAAAAATAGTCGGAGAGAATAGGAGAGGGGTGAAAGATGAAAAGTAAAATAAGAACGCTTACAAACCATGCAAACACAGTCTTAACTCACTGTCATACCATGCAAACTACAGGCGTGCAAATAAAGAGTTAGACATGCAAGGAGAGGATAAAAAAAAAAAGTGGGTAGAGTATAACAAAAAGTGGGTTACTCTTCGAGCTACATCTACGTTCGTGTTACTCTATTTTTTTTTTTAAATTTTATTGCTGGCATCAGACGCTGGCATTAATCGTCAACAGACTCATCCTCGAACACCACCCCCAGTGCTCCTGTTACTGATTGTTTTTTTATTTTAAACCGTTAATATTTTTAAAATGCCTATCTAAACGGTTCTTAAACATATTAACGCTGGTACATTTAACGACTGACGCGGAAAGATTATTCCATTTATCAATTACTTTAAACGTAAAGAAGTTTTTAGCGATATTAGTAATGAAACGTCTGCCACGCAACTTAAATCCGTTATTACGAGTATTGCTATTATCGAAAGTGAACAGTTTGTCAAAATTTACGTTATCGATGTTATTAACGATTTTGAAAACTTCAATAAGCTCCCCCCTTAATCTCCTAGTTTCGAGTGAATGCAAGTCTAACACTTTAATCCTATCTTCATAAGGCTTATTGCGCAATGACGGAATTAGTTTCGTGGCACGACGCTGAACCCTTTCTAACCTATCAATATCCTCACGCAAATACGGCACCAAAACTGAATGGCATATTCTAAATGAGGCCTGACTAGGGACTTGTAAAAGGGCAATATAATATCCTTCGATTTAAATTCGAAATTACGCGCTATGAAGCGTAACATCCTATTAGCTTTTGCGCAAGACTCCAGGCACTGCTTCCTAACTTTTAAATCCTTAGATAAGCGCACGCCTAAATCTACTTCCTCGTCAACGCTCGCTAACTCTCTATTATCCATCGTGTACGTGTAATTATTGTTGCGAGAACCTATATGCAAAACTTTACATTTGTCTACGTTAAATTGCATCTGCCATTTATCCGTCCATTCCATAATCCTATTTACATCGTCTTGGAGCCTATTTCTATCGTCCTCGTTAACAACCTTACCGCCTATTTTAGTATCGTCCGCGAATTTTGACACGTTACTAGCCAATCCTACATCTATGTCGTTAATGTAAATTACGAATAGCAATGGGCCTAACACTGAACCCTGTGGGACACCAACCACCCCGATACACTACCATTAACAACGACCCTCTGTCTCCTAGCACGAAGCCATTCCTCTAACCCAGAGCTTTCCAAACTTTTCACGTTGGCGACACACTATTTAAGCATAAAAATTTTCACGACACATTAATTAATTTTTGTTATCAAATATCAAATATCAGATAATTTTTCAGTAGGTGGTTTATCTTGTAGCCGATTTTGTTGATAGAAAAATCAAAATTTTCAAAATACAAAAAACACTAATGTGTCGCGACACACAGTTTGGAAAGCTCTGCTCTAACCAGTTAGCTACCTGACCGCGTATACCGTGCGCTTTAACCTTCGCAATTAATCTTCTATGCGGAACTGTATTGAACGCCTTTTTAAAATCTAAATAAATAACGTCAGCCGCTCTATGCCTATCGTATTCGCGCACTATTTCGTTATAAAATTCTAACAAATTAGTTAAACAAGATCTATGGCGTCGAAATCCATGCTGACTACTATTAATTAAATCTCTACTTTCTAAGTGATCGATGATACGATCCCTAACTACGGATTCCAAAAGTTTACCGACAATTGACGTTAAGCTAATGGGCCTATAATTGCTAGCTACTGTGCGGTCGCCTTTTTTAAAAATAGGCGTGACGTTAGCTAATTTGAAGTCTTCAGGAATAATCCCCGTTTCGAGTGACTGATTAAAAATCTTCGTTAAGGGGCCTACAATAACGTCTTTCAAATCTTTCAAATGTCTGGGATAAAAAGCGTCAGGGCCTGGAGCTTTGCTAACTTTTAGCCTATCGATATAATGCGCAATCTCACCCTCATAAACAGTTATTTCATTCAAAATAGTCTCGCTACTAAATGGAACGATATCGTCCACGTCGGAGACATTATTTACGTTTTCTACGGTAAAAACTGTGGCAAAAAAGTTATTGAAAATACCCGCCATCGCCTGAGCGTCAGAAGCCAAAGCGCCGTTAACATCCACAAGAGGGCCTATGTTGTCTTTTATCGGCTTACGATTGTTGACATATTCAAAAAACCTTTTTGGATTATGTTTACTATCCGCAGCTATAAGTATCTCTAAATTACGCTTAGCATTCCTAACTGATCTTTTAACCTGACGTCTAAGCTCGATATATCTATTAAAGTTAGGGACCTTTTCCAGTTTGTGTACCGTTTTTCACATAATTTATTTTTGAGAATATTTTTGTTAAAACTAACGAAAATATCACGACTTAACCTAACCAATTATCAAGAGCGTACAGTTGATCTATTAGTAAATAGTAAATACTATTCCAGAAACAAACAGATATAATTAATAATAGATCAACTGTACGCCCTTGATAATTGGTTAGGTTAAGTCGTGATATTTTCGTTAGTTTTAACAAAAATATTCTCAAAAATAAATTATATGAAAAACGGTACACAAACTGGAAAAGGTCCAAAGTTAGCTGCCGTGCCATTGCGCTTATTAAGTCTATACGCTCTATTACGCTCCTTTATGAACTCGCCTATTTCCCTAGTCCACCACTTGGGCCTACCATGATTTCTAGCGCGCTTGGGCTTACGAGGAATAAACTCCCTTTCAATATTCATAAAACTTTCTTTAAACGCCTCCCAATGCAAATTTGTGTCATTACCCATAAATAAGTTATCCCAGTCCACTACTCTCATCCTATCCGCAAAACTATCAAAATTGGCCCTACGAAAATCAGGGACTTCTATTACATTACTATCCTTAGTGTTTTCTATCAATAACTTGAACCTAAGAATTTGATGATCACTACATCCTAAACTCTCGCCTCTTTCTAAACCTTCGACTATATTTTCGCCGTTCGTCATCACCAAATCTAAAATATTGTCACCGCACGTTGGTTCGGTAACCATCTGTTGTAAAAAATTATCTTCCATGAACTCAATCTCAAACGCTCCTCATTACCAGTAAAAGTCTCGTAATTAACATTAGGGCAGTTAAAGTCTCCGACAATTATACTATTCCGATTGTCAATAAAGTTACCAAGAAGTGAGTAAAATCTAGTATCGGTATCGATGGGTTTGAACAGGGGGGTCTATAAACAACAAAATTAAAACTAATACTACGCGCCCTAACTTCAACACATATCGCATTAATTGCTGGCGGAAAATCTATCTTAACCTCGATAGCCCTAAGGGAATTACGAATGTACAGCAAAACGCCGCCACCAATCCTGTGTAACCTATCATTAGTAAAGAGTTTAAAACCCGGTATATCAAATTCCCCCAACAAGTCGCGAGTCATGGTATTTAGCCACGTTTCAGTGATAGAAACTATATCGTAGTTACCGGAATATATTATCGCCTTAAATTCGTTTAATTTATTTCTAATACTACGCGCGTTACAATAAAAGACGTTTAAGTTATTTTTTACCACGGGCCGGCGTTTTAAACTATTTTTCACGTCGGGCCCGCGTTCCCCGGACCCACAACGTTTAAAGAAGGCTTCAACCTATACAGCTTTCGTAAGTTTTCGTCAATTAACCTACCTAGCCTAGCATTACCTATTTCATTAAAATGCACCCACATCTTTTATAAAAAGGCTAGGATCATTGAATTCGGACCACAGCTTTACGAAGGGTACATTTTCCTCAGCACAAATCTCTTCTAATTTAGTATTAAAAAATATCGTTTTAGGCAATCCAAAGACCCAAACCGTGCCTAGGGGTAATACCTAGAACTAAAGACCTATCTGACCTCGCCTTTAAGGACCTAATTAACCCCCTATATCTCTCCAAAAGGTCAGACACTCTCGTATCGGGCCTATACGAGTCGTTGCCCCCTATATCTCTCCAAAAGGTCAGGCACTCTCGTATCGGGCCTATATGAGTCGTTGCCCCCTATCATCGTCACCAACATCGAGTGACGGGAGGCAACGTCAATCCTATCCACTTCGTCTCTAACTCTGTAAACCCTGGCTCCTGGGAGACAGACCCTCCTCCTCTTGGTTGGATGCCGTTCAACGAACTCTGTGTCCATATGGCGCACTAGAGTGTCCTCAATTAAAATAGTTTCCCCCTCATTCACGTCCCTTTCCAAATGGGCGAAAGGGTTCGAAACCTCGATAGGGGGGGGGGGGATTCTTATCACCTAACGTACGCGGCCTAGCTCCACCCTTAACTTCTCTAAATCCCTCCCCATCTACTAATCTCGGACCAACCGTAACCCCTTCCTCAACTCTATCCAACCTTCCCGATAAGCTACCTAAACTAGAAACTAGGTTACGCACCTCCCTCACCCTTCAAATTACTAACATCTTCAACGTTAGTATTGGTTCGGCTTTCGTCAACCGTAGCCCTACCCCTGCCCTCATCAAACGTTGCGAGTCTTTCCGTTAGGTCAACTATTTCCTCCCTTAACTCGCAAAAGAAACAAACTGATCTCTCGGCAATCGCCATAGGACCGCCGTTATAATCTTTAAAATCCGTATACCACCGGTTTACCCGACACCTAACACACGACGCCTTCTGCGACGGCATCGCGCAAGTTAAATTAGTTTATAACCGTCACAAGTATAAGTTAAATTAAGCCGGCACGCTATGAAAACTTCTAAATCGCTAAAAATCAATAATATTCAATTACTTAACTATAACAATGTAAATATAAACGCAAGTATATACAATTCAAAACTTTTCAAAAGTAAAGTTATTAGCAATATGCAAAAGTAGAGGCAATATCAGAGAGCTAAGGAAATGACGAATCAAGTACAGAGTCTGGCTGACGAATCAAGTACAGAGTCTGGCTGACGAATCAAGTACAGAGTCTGGCTGACGAATCAAGTACAGAGTCTGGCTGACGAATCAAGTACAGAGTCTGGCTGACGAATCAAGTACAGAGTCTGGCTGACGAATCAAGTACAGAGTCTGGCTGACGAATCAAGTACAGAGTCTGGCTGACGAATCAAGTACAGAGTCTGGCTGACGAATCAAGTACAGAGTCTGGCTGACGAATCAAGTACAGAGTCTGGCTGACGAATCAAGTACAGAGTCTGGCTGACGAATCAAGTACAGAGTCTGGCTGACGAATCAAGTACAGAGTCTGGCTGACGAATCAAGTACAGAGTCTGGCTGACGAATCAAGTACAGAGTCTGGCTGACGAATCAAGTACAGAGTCTGGCTGACGAATCAAGTACAGAGTCTGGCTGACGAATCAAGTACAGAGTCTGGCTGACGAATCAAGTACAGAGTCTGGCTGACGAATCAAGTACAGAGTCTGGCTGACGAATCAAGTACAGAGTCTGGCTGACGAATCAGTACAGAGTCTGGCTGACGAATCAGTACAGAGTCTGGCTGACGAATCAGTACAGAGTCTGGCTAACGAATCAAGTACAGAGTCTGGCTGAACGAATCAAGTACAGAGTCTGGCTACGAATCAAGTACAGAGTCTGGCTAACGAATCTAGTACAGAGTCTGGCTAACGAATCAGTACAGAGTCTGGCTGACGAATCAGTACAGAGTCTGGCTACGAATCAGTACAGAGTCTGGCTACGAATCAGTACAGAGTCTGGCTGACGAATCAAGTACAGAGTCTGGCTACGAATCAAGTACAGAGTCTGGCTACGAATCAGTACAGAGTCTGGCTACGAATCAGTACAGAGTCTGGCTAACGAATCAGTACAGAGTCTGGCTACGAATCAGTACAGAGTCTGGCTACGAATCAAGTACAGAGTCTGGCTGACGAATCAGTACAGAGTCTGGCTACGAATCAGTACAGAGTCTGGCTACGAATCTAGTACAGAGTCTGGCTACGAATCAGTACAGAGTCTGGCTGACGAATCAGTACAGAGTCTGGCTAACGAATCTAGTACAGAGTCTGGCTACGAATCTAGTACAGAGTCTGGCTAACGAATCTAGTACAGAGTCTGGCTAACGAATCTAGTACAGAGTCTGGCTAACGAATCTAGTACAGAGTCTGGCTAACGAATCTAGTACAGAGTCTGGCTAACGAATCTAGTACAGAGTCTGGCTAACGAATCTAGTACAGAGTCTGGCTAACGAATCTAGTACAGAGTCTGGCTAACGAATCTAGTACAGAGTCTGGCTAACGAATCTAGTACAGAGTCTGGCTAACGAATCTAGTACAGAGTCTGGCTAACGAATCTAGTACAGAGTCTGGCTAACGAATCTAGTACAGAGTCTGGCTAACGAATCTAGTACAGAGTCTGGCTAACGAATCTAGTACAGAGTCTGGCTAACGAATCTAGTACAGAGTCTGGCTAACGAATCTAGTACAGAGTCTGGCTAACGAATCTAGTACAGAGTCTGGCTAACGAATCTAGTACAGAGTCTGGCTAACGAATCTAGTACAGAGTCTGGCTAACGAATCTAGTACAGAGTCTGGCTAACGAATCTAGTACAGAGTCTGGCTAACGAATCTAGTACAGAGTCTGGCTAACGAATCTAGTACAGAGTCTGGCTAACGAATCTAGTACAGAGTCTGGCTAACGAATCTAGTACAGAGTCTGGCTAACGAATCTAGTACAGAGTCTGGCTAACGAATCTAGTACAGAGTCTGGCTAACGAATCTAGTACAGAGTCTGGCTAACGAATCTAGTACAGAGTCTGGCTAACGAATCTAGTACAGAGTCTGGCTAACGAATCTAGTACAGAGTCTGGCTAACGAATCTAGTACAGAGTCTGGCTAACGAATCTAGTACAGAGTCTGGCTAACGAATCTAGTACAGAGTCTGGCTAACGAATCTAGTACAGAGTCTGGCTAACGAATCTAGTACAGAGTCTGGCTAACGAATCTAGTACAGAGTCTGGCTAACGAATCTAGTACAGAGTCTGGCTAACGAATCTAGTACAGAGTCTGGCTAACGAATCTAGTACAGAGTCTGGCTAACGAATCTAGTACAGAGTCTGGCTAACGAATCTAGTACAGAGTCTGGCTAACGAATCTAGTACAGAGTCTGGCTAACGAATGGGTACAGAGTCTGGCTGACGAATTACAGGTGCTAATTAATGCCGTTTTCTGCTCTTTTAGAGGTTGGAGTGTTAAATATAGCTATATAAAATAGATTTTAATAGATATTTATACTATACATTGGTTTATATTAGTTACATTTACTTACGGTGACGGTCATGTCAAAAACAAGTGGTTTTACTTGTTGGACAAACCGGGCCAAAAGATTTTAGGCAGTAAACTGTCTTCAAATGGCCAGGTCCTAGGTGTTTTTTTTTGCGCCATCATGGTTGTGAATAAGAAAGACACCAAACAAAGCGCCGAAGAAGTGTGGAGGATTTTCTCATTTTGGGAAAGAGCCCGAATACCAATACGCCGGAAGGACCGTGCTGTTTGGAGCTTTTGGTTTTGTTCAAGAGAGTTCAGGCTTTGAAAAAGAACAATGGAAGGCGAAATACAAAACAAGTCCAAAACGAGACTTCTTTCAAAAGCAAGCTGAACAATTTGTTCGACATTGCACATGGAAACGCTCTTCAGATGATCCAGTTTCAAGAAGATCGCGACTTCCTTCTCGCTCAGAGAGAGCCCGGTTAGCGTGACACAATGGGCTCCGTCGACAAAAAATTGGGGAGAAGAAACAGAAGGTTGCAAAGCGGAAAGCAGAGAAAGACGTCCGAAAGAGGAGAGCAGTCGAAGAGCAAGCCTCGACATCCCAAACAGCCGAACTTGCTTCTTCAAGCTCTGCCGATGACGAATTTCTTGAGGGAGCCACTGGAGGTTGTCCTTCTCCCCCCAAAAAATAAAGAACACGCCAAACCAAGAATATTTCCAACTCAGAATTATCTTCAGCCTTAGACAGGACGGGGGTGAGTGACCGGATGGCGCTTTACATTGTATCAGAAACAGCTCGCAGCCTTGGCCGAAACCTCGAGGAACTGACTCTCAGCCGATCCTCTGTGAAGCGCAGCTGAGAGCATCATCGCAGGCAGCAAGCTGGATCGGTCCAAAAAGGAATCCATTCCGGACCAGGGGTGGTGCACTGAGACGGAAAGCTTCTGCTAGACCTTACCAACAACGAACAGGTGGACCGGCTTCCCGTCTTAGTATCCACCTCAGATGGCAACTGCCAGCTCTTGAGAGTGCCAAAAATAGCTTCGGGAAGTGAGCAGCAGCAGCCACAAACGGTGTTCAATCTCTTGCAACTTTGGGGACTACACACGGTGTTCAATCTCTTGCAACTTTGGGGACTAAGTGAAAGAGTGGTGGGGATGTGTTTCGACACTGCCACTGTTAACACTAGCCGTCACTCAGGATGTTGTTTGCTCCTAGAGCAGAAGTTGCAGAAAGAGCTGCTCTACTTTGCATGCAGGCATCATATCATAGTTAGTTGTCGCCACCGCGTTCACGGCGTGTCATGACGCAATTTCTGGTCTTAAAGTTCTGTTATACAAGAGATTCCAACAACAGTGGAAGTACATCGACAAAAGGAAGTTCCAAACAGGTGTCGACGACCCCGCTGTTGGTCCATCCCTATTACCAGTCAGAGAAGAAATTCTGAAGTTTGCCAAAGATCAAATCCAGCGCGAAACGTACAGAGACGATTACAAGAATTTTTGGAACTCGCCATTGTCTTCCTTGGTGGAAATCTTGAATCGCCCAGGTGCGATGCATCATGTTCGCTGGATATGCAAGGTCCTGTATTTTATCAAGATGTGGATGTTCCGGGAGCAATTGCAACATCTCACACCGAAAGAGAAAACATGCTTGCAAGACATGAACATCTTCGCTGTGATAGTCTACCTGAAGGCATGGTTCACTGCTCCGATGGCCGCTTCCACTCCAGCCCAAGACCTTTGCCTCTTGGAATCATTGAGGTTGTATCCACAGCAGAAGATCTCCAAAGCAGCCAGTCAGAAGCTGGCAGGACAGCTTCGGTACCTCTCTGAGGAAATAATTCCATTGGCCTTCTTCGATGCCGATGTTCCACCTGCAACGAAACGTCGGATAGTCGCAGCCCTATCAAGAGAGAGGGTGGAGAGCAGATTCCAAAGCGTGTCAACCCGCCTCTCAGTTCGTCTTTGGAGAGCCTTGTGACGAAGAATTCGATGAGATTCTTCGAACAACTGCAATTGTCTGCAGGTTTCTTCAACAAATATCCGGATGAATGGGAAAAATGGAGTAGTTTCAGGCGGCGCTTTGGGTTGTGGAAAACTTCAAGGTGGTGAATGACCACGCCAAAAATGCTGTGGCTCTCGTCTAACAGTACAGCGGCCGCCACACCAAAGACAAGGAGCAGCTGCAGTATCTGCTGCAAATAGTGTCGGAGCATCGCCAGAAGTTTCGGGATGCCAGAAAAAGCTTTTTGACTGGATAACAATGAGTGGTTGCCAACCATGACACCCCCGTCGTTCGTAGAACGGATAGTACTCATCCATCAGCTCGTGGATGGGGGGAACCCAGAGGCAGTAAATATTTTAGAATTGTTCGAATGTTTGAAGTTTTTTAAAGATATTTTAGGGATAATAGCAATCAAAATATAATTACTGATCGCATCATCGTGAAGACGTTGTAAAAACAACTCCAGTTATTTAGTTTCTTATGTACTTTGTAATTTCCTTAAAAGAGGTGCAAGTTTATTGAATGTGAAACTAGAGAAATTTTAGTTCCGGTTTCATTATATATATATATATATATATATTTTTTTTTTTTTTTTAAGTTCAGGAAGAACCGATTCGCCTCTATTTAAAAGGGCATATCTCAGCGGAAAAACAAAGAAAAAGGAGAGGAAAGACAGAGGAAAAAGAAAGGGTGGAGGGGACAGTCGAAGTGGAAAAAGACCAAGGATGACAAGGACTGCAGGGTCGAGCCCCATCATCCTTGGGTGCTAGGGCCGGGAGGGCGCACGTGAAACCTCCAGGAACAAGCACGTACAAACGAGCACAAAGAGCACTCAAGAGCACGAGCTTAGAACCCACTTGCGGGGATATATATATATAGAGTTACAAGGAAAAGAAGTACCTCAAAAGGCCTTGCGGCCCATACCGAGGAGGTACCAATGGCAACGGGTGCCACGGAAAATTTTCTACACACTCAAATAGTGTGCAAAATTTGGTCTAACCTTTTCTTGAACTGATCCACAGAGGAACTGTTCACAACTTCCGAAGGTAACCTGTTCCATGTGTCACAGATCTTATACGTAAAGTAATTCCCACACACACTAGTCCTAAACCGTTTCAAATCCAACTTCCAACCATTGTTGCGAGTTGGGTTATCATTTAAACTAAACATACTTCTAAAATCGACATCGTTGAACCCGCGTAAGAGCTTGAAAACCTCGATCAGTTGACCGCGCAGCCTCCGAGTTTCAAGCGAAAACAAGTTCAGGGCGCGTAACCGTCGATTGTAGCCCATATGCCTAACGGAAGGGATTAACTTTGTGGCCCTCGCCTGCACTCGCTCCAGCCTCTCAATATCTTTCCTGAGGGTGGGCGACCAGAACTGCACAGCATACTCCAGGTGCGGCCGAACAAGGGAATTGTACAGTGAGAGCACAATCTCCTTGTTCCGAAACTGAAATTGCCTCCTGATATAACCCAATAGTTTCTGGGCTTTCTTTTCCACCTCTACACACTGTTTCGTAAACTTAAGGTCGCTGCTAATTAGCACACCCAAGTCCTTTTCTAAATCAGTCACCTCGATATTACTACCCAACATCGAGTAGTCCGACTTGGGATTGGCGTAGCCAATGTGCATCACTTTGCATTTACCCAAGTTAAACGGCATTTGCCATTTTTCGGACCACTCTCCTATCCTACCTAGGTCCGCACGCAGTTCCTCGATCGCTTCGGGCGTCCCAACATTGGCCCCAAGCTTGGTGTCATCAGCGAATTTGGCGATCCGACTGACGATGCCACCGTCGATATCATTTATGTAAATGATAAACAACAGTGGCCCCAAAACGGAACCCTGAGGAACCCCACTAGTGACCGAGGCCCAACCCGATCTAGCCCCTTTAATTACCACCCTCTGCCGCCTATTCCTCAGCCAGTTTTCAATCCACCTACCTATTTCCCCACCGATACCCAGCGCGCGCACTTTCGCCGTTAGCCGGCGGTGAGGTACCTTATCAAAGGCTTTCTGAAAGTCGAGATAAAGTATATCAATCGCCCTACTCTTATCGTACTCACTCAACATGACGTGGAAAAACTCGAGCAAGTTGGTGAGACACGACCTATGCCGTCTAAACCCATGTTGGGAGTCCCCAAGCAGCTTGTAGGAATCCAATGGTCAACGATCCTATCAGCTATTATCCCTTCTAATAATTTACCTACAACTGAAGTGAGACTAATGGGACGATAGTTCCCTGGACTTTCGTGATCCCCTTTCTTAAAGATAGGGGTCACGTTGGCTTCCCTCCAGTCACCAGGCACCTGGCCCATCTCCAACGATTTGTTGAAGACTGTAGCCAGGTGGGGAGCCACCTGGTCGCGCACTTCTCGCAACACTCTGGGGAGAAACTGGTCTGGCCCAGGAGCCTTAAACGCGCTCAGTTTGTCTATTCTATCGGCAACGACTGTCGCGGTACATCTAACACTATCCAGGCCAGCACCTTCGTGCCTCACGCCTGGCTCGGGGATGACGCGGGTATCCTCCCTGGTGAACACTCCCGCAAAGTACTCATTAAGCACATTAGCGATGTCCGCGTCGGAGGTCCGCAGAACGCCGCTTCCGTCCTTTAACGGACCTATCATGCTTCTAATGGGCTTTCTACTATTAACATAACTGAAGAATTCCTTAGGGTTCCCCTTGCAGAGGCTTGCCACCCGTAGTTCTTCGTTACGTTTCGCTAGCCTAACCTTCGCCTTCACTTCCCTACACAGGCGGACATACGCTTCAGTGTTCTCGTGGGAACGATTGGCCTTCGCCCTCCTATACGCTACTTTCCTATTTCGGATAGCCGAAGCGATGTCACGATTGAACCACTTAGGCTGCGTTGAAGCAGGGTGACCGGTTTTGAGGGTATGGCAGCAGACTGCAGCACCATAAACTCGTCCCGGAATGCACTCCACACTCCCTCAACATCGCCGCCAACCTCTAACCCCATCTCTCCTACGCTATCCCTGAGGCTAGAAAGAGAGAGAGAGAGAGAGAGAGAGAGAGAGAGAGAGAGAGAGAGAGAGAGAGTTACAGGAGTTACAAGGAAAAGAAGTACCTCAAAAGGCCTTGCGGCCCATACCGAGGAGGTACCAATGGCAACGGGTGCCAGGGAAAATTTTGTAAAAGTTTATTTTTCTTTCAACTATCCTAGCAGTAGTAGAAAACTGGATAGAAAAGTAGAAGGCTCTCTCCCCACCCTCCGCTCCCTCCCTGCCAGAGGCAGGTACGGAAAAAGGTTGAAGAAAATACCTTGACCCTGGAAAAGTAGCCAAGGAAATTTTACAGGAAAGTGGAGAATATATAAATAGCTCTATATTTAGCTTGCTCACAGAGACACCGAGCAAGCGAACTCCTGCAGAGTTTTCTGAGGTTTTAATCTTAAACTATGAGTGTGTTCAGTACTTTGTCTAGCCTATTTTTAAACAGATTTACACTTTGACTGGAAACAACCTCTGAGGGAAGTTGGTTCCAGATATTAACTATTTTATAGGAAAAGAAATTTCCGCAGACTGAGGTCCTAAATGTCTTTACACACTCAAATAGTGTGCAAGATTTCGTCTACCTTTTCTTGAACTGATCCACAGAGGAACTGTTCACAACTTCCGAAGGTAACCTGTTCCATGTGTCACAGATCTTATACGTAAAGTAATTCCCACACACACTAGTCCTAAACCGTTTCAAATCCAACTTCCAACCATTGTTGCGAGTTGGGTTATCATTTAAACTAAACATACTTCTAAAATCGACATCGTTGAACCCGCGTAAGAGCTTGAAAACCTCGATCAGTTGACCGCGCAGCCTCCGAGTTTCAAGCGAAAACAAGTTCAGGGCGCGTAACCGTCGATTGTAGCCCATATGCCTAACGGAAGGGATTAACTTTGTGGCCCTCGCCTGCACTCGCTCCAGCCTCTCAATATCTTTCCTGAGGGTGGGCGACCAGAACTGCACAGCATACTCCAGGTGCGGCCGAACAAGGGAATTGTACAGTGAGAGCACAATCTCCTTGTTCCGAAACTGAAATTGCCTCCTGATATAACCCAATAGTTTCTGGGCTTTCTTTTCCACCTCTACACACTGTTTCGTAAACTTAAGGTCGCTGCTAATTAGCACACCCAAGTCCTTTTCTAAATCAGTCACCTCGATATTACTACCCAACATCGAGTAGTCCGACTTGGGATTGGCGTAGCCAATGTGCATCACTTTGCATTTACCCAAGTTAAACGGCATTTGCCATTTTTCGGACCACTCTCCTATCCTACCTAGGTCCGCACGCAGTTCCTCGATCGCTTCGGGCGTCCCAACATTGGCCCCAAGCTTGGTGTCATCAGCGAATTTGGCGATCCGACTGACGATGCCACCGTCGATATCATTTATGTAAATGATAAACAACAGTGGCCCCAAAACGGAACCCTGAGGAACCCCACTAGTGACCGAGGCCCAACCCGAACTAGCCCCTTTAATTACACCCTCTGCCGCCTATTCTCAGCCAGTTTTCAATCCACCTACCTATTTCCCCACCGATACCCAGCGCGCGCACTTTCGCCATTAGCCGGCGGTGAGGTACCTTATCAAAGGCTTTCTGAAAGTCGAGATAAAGTATATCAATCGCCCTACTCTTATCATACTCACTCAACATGACGTGGAAAAACTCGAGCAAGTTGGTGAGACACGACCTATGCCGTCTAAACCCATGTTGGGAGTCCCCAAGCAGCTTGTAGGAATCCAAATGGTCAACGATCCTATCCGCTATTATCCCTCTAATAATTTACCTACAACTGAAGTGAGACTAATGGGACGATAGTTCCCTGGACTTTCGTGATCCCCTTTCTTAAAGATAGGGGTCACGTTGGCTTCCCTCCAGTCACCAGGCACCTGGCCCGTCTCCAACGATTTGTTGAAGACTGTAGCCAGGTGGGGAGCCACCTGGTCGCGCACTTCTCGCAACACTCTGGGGAGAAACTGGTCTGGCCCAGGAGCCTTAAACGCGCTCAGTTTGTCTATTCTATCGGCAACGACTGTCGCGGTACATCAACACTATCCAGGCCAGCACCTTCGTGCCTCACGCCTGGCTCGGGGATGACGCGGGTGTCCTCCCTGGTGAACACTCCCGCAAAGTACTCATTAAGCACATTAGCGATGTCCGCGTCGGAGGTCCGCAGAACGCGCCCGTCCTTTAACGGACCTATCATGCTTCTAATGGGCTTTCTACTATTAACATAACTGAAGAATCCTTAGGGTTCCCCTTGCAGAGGCTTGCCACCCGTAGTTCTTCGTTACGTTTCGCTAGCCTAACCTTCGCCTTCACTTCCCTACACAGGCGGACATACGCTTCAGTGTTCTCGTGGGAACGATTGGCCTTCGCCCTCCTATACGCTACTTTCCTATTTCGGATAGCCGAAGCGATGTCACGATTGAACCACTTAGGCTGCGTTGAAGCAGGGGTGACCGGTTTTGAGGGTATGGCAGCAGACTGCAGCACCATAAACTCGTCCCGGAATGCACTCCACACTCCCTCAACATCGCCGCCACCTCTAACCCCATCTCACCTACGCTATCCCTGAGGCTAACAAAGTTCGCCCGCAGATCGAGCTTACTGCCTCTCGAGTTACTACGCTTCACCCGAGGGACGCACACACGGAACCTAATAGACCGTGATCACTCCCGCCCAACGATTCGTCAACGGTGAGGCCAGTGACGAGGTTGTCTTCGGTCGTGAATACTAAGTCTAGAACGCTTTCGCCTCGTGTAGGCTCGTTGACCCACTGAGTGAGGAAGTTCTCATCAGCAAAGTCAACTAGCCTCCTCCCTTCAGCATCAGCAGTCGTCTGTTTCCCACTTTATGCCGCGACAGTTGAAGTCTCCTAAAACTACACACACCCTATCCCCTAGCAGGCTACTGAGTTCGGTGTACAGGGCTGTATCCTCCTCGAGGAGGAGATGCGGAGGTCTGTACACCAAGATTAACCTATAGTTCGTCCCTCCCACGTTCAGATCGACGCCAAGCAGCTCCCGTTCCGACCGGAACTGGCAGTCAACCGGACTCAACGTGTCCTGACGTATATTAGTACCCCTCCCCACGGGTGCGGTCTTTGCGAAACATTCTATACCCGGGAATTTCGAACTCCCCAACGTAGTCCCTACGATCAGTATGAATCCAGGACTCGGTGATAGCAACGATATCCTGGTATTCTGATGCTAAGAGCGCCCGTAGCTCGCAAAACTTGTTCCTAATCGACCTAGCATTAAAAAGCATTGCACGGAGGGAGCCTTCCCTATTCTGACCGCCCCCTAGCACGACCCGTTTCCCGAACAGCCAGGGCTGTCGGGAGTTGAAGAGCCCCTCACTAACGAGGGGGCAACTTCCGCAGGAGCCTGAGCCCCCTCCAACGTGGAGGAGGGTCACCCACCTGTACCTGGACGCACCCTTCAGTTGAAGGTACGTCCGCCACCGGCTCATCATCATCCCTCGGTGGGTCATCTCTCCCCGGACTCGACCTCACCATTCTGTATAGGTGCCGGTCGAGCAGCGCGCCTAGCACACCTTTACCCTTGTTATTGAGGTGGACACCATCCCTCTGGTAAAGGTCCCACCTACCAAAATGCGTCGAAGGGGTCAATAAACCTCACGCCCAGCGGGACGCACAAGTCTTGCACCCTCTCGTTGATGCCAATGACCTTACTGAGCGCGTGGTCACTGGCATTCATTCGCGGTAAAATACCCATTAACATTCCCCTGTCTGTCTTCAGTTTTAGATCATCCGCAAGAGACATGATCTCGGTGATGATCCCTTCTGTAAGACCTACCCTACCGCCTTTGAGGAACAGGTCGTTGCCACCAGCGTGGACAACGATCGCAGTCCTCCGACTAGCCACGCGCACCTTCTCTACCTCCTTCCTTAAGTGCGCCGTTCCCCGCCCAGGTAAGCACCTTACCTTCCTCCCATCCCGGTTTGCAGAAGCAAAGTACTTCTCCTGGCCCCTGATCTGCGAGTCCCCAATCAAAACGGTGTCTTCCTCCTTCGAGCACAGGAGACTAAAGCGGTTGAGGTCCTGACAGGGGCAACTGGGGTCTCAGGCTTCGGCTTCGCAGCCTTCTTGCCCGAGACCTTTCGAAACCCGTCGCCACCCATACACGCAGTTACACCACCCGACCCACCCCGACCGGTAGCTACATCCTTCGGTTTCTTTGGGCCATCAGTAGGCCCCTTCCCACCCTTTTTCTTTATCGGCCCCTTCCCACCCTTCTCTATCGACCCCTTCCCACCGCCCTTCTTTGCGCCCTCCACCTTACGCCGCGTTCCGCATTCCACGTGGGTCGCTGGCGATTCTGACACTGATTTTGGACCCTGGCCCCCGGTTGCACCTCTACCCTTTCTCCGCGGTCCCGAGCTGTCCATTCCATCGCTGGACCGCCTTTCCACGGCAGCTATCCTATCAATGAGCTCCGGGTGGAGGCGCAGCAGCATCAGTGACCGCCGCACCTCCAACAGCCGGTCTGGACGACTCGAGCCGCCGGACCCTCTCCTCTAGCTTCTCGTAAAACCGCATGAGTTCGCAAAAGCGGCACATGCTGGAGTGGTTGATCTTCGCGAAGCAGCTTCTTTGAAGTTCGTCACCCACTGGTTTACTTCACACTCGCACATTCAGCCTTCAGTTTCTGCGGTCCAGTCATTGTAACTTTTTTTTTTTTTTGAACTCTGAATAAGATAAAGCGTTCTAGCAATGAAAACTATCAAAAACGTTCTGACCAGTATATAAAAAAGGAGGGGGGGGGTGAATTCTTCCCGCGCGTAGACGCATCCACCTATTTGCAAGTGACGTTCATCCCTTCCAGAAGACTACACCTCTCGCTGCTGCCGCACCGACCAAAGGTCTCCCCAGGGCCGGACAGTCCCAAACGTGTCGCAGCTACCAACTGACAAACACTCGCGACGCAGGCGTCACGGATTTCCGCCAGGAGCGACAGCGAGATGCAGCCCCTTACTAAGTCTTACTAGTCACTCACAAGCGGCCAGACTCTTAGAATCCAGTGTTCAAGGGATATCCCACCAGACCCAGAGGCTACGCCCGAGACTTTACGCTGGCCTGGCAGCCAGCTGGGCAGTAAAGCTCTCTCACCTCGAGCAGCGAGAGAGAGAGAGAGAGAGAGAGAGAGAGAGAGAGAGAGAGAGAGAGAGAGAGAGAGAGAGAGAGAGAGAGAGAGAGAGAGAGAAATCCTCGGGGATCCTCTAACAGAAGACTATGTTTCCGCGCACCCGGCGCGATGCACCACGCGCGGTGGATGCCTAAGGCCATCTACTCACTGAAGATGTTCCTATTCAAGGACCAGACAAAGCTAACGGCGCTACTACGCCCGCTACTGGCATGAGGCCCCAGTCCCAGAAAAAGCACCCTTGAATGACATTAACCTACTCGCCCTCCTGCACGAGTACCCTGTGCGTTCCGTCAAGGACGCGGCGATCAAGGTGTTCTGCCGTCACTTATGGTACTTTTCTGAACACCTCGCGCCCCTCGTCCTCTTCGACGACCGCGTTAAAGTGAAGACTAAAGCAGCCATGGTCGGCAACTTCTCACTTCCTCCGAACCCTAAAGCTCCCAAGCAGGTGGATGGGAAGGAGTTCAACCATCGCACTCCTTTAGAAGCGTACATCACAAGCCGTTCGTTGAAATTGTTCGACCTTCTCTCTGTGAACGGCCAAGAAAAGGATAAGGCGTTCTTGTCGAAGCCACCAGCCCTCTGGCCACGGACTCAATGTATCAGGCATTGAAGGCCAAAGTCAAACTCCTCAATGTCGTCAACGATAGTGCTGAACGTGCTGTTTCTCTTATCACATCATACAACGCCGCACTGACGAAAGACGAGACTCGGAAACAATACTTGTTGCGGCTCATCAGTAGTCACCGCAAAACCTTACCGGTTTCAACGAAGGCGATACTGAACATCAGGAAACAGGTTGTTTCAGATGTTTTATATATCATGAACGAGATTGAGATTCCCCTGCATTATCCGATGTGATAAAAGTATTGTTATATTGTTTTTCATTTCATTGCTATTATATAAATAACTTAATAAGGGATTATGAAAAAGTAAATGTTAATTTTTACAGTTTTGTTTCAAGCACCAAATGTAGCAAAAGTGAGTGACCTTTAGATATTCTCTGATATGCCTAATTTTTGTATGCTTCATTAGTTTTTTTATATGTAACAAGGACAACTTGTGGAAATACACATTTCTGACTTTTATATTTTTGGGTCACCCTAATAAATAAATAAATAAATAAATAAATTTGTTGTACAAAAAATAAAAACGTTTGGTCTACACGAAATGCTAACTACGAAAAGAGAACCGATAATATATGACAAAATTACATTTGGTCTAATTCGAATTGGCTCCCTCTGACCCACTCTCAAATCCCTACAGAAATTCATAGAAAAGCAACAGACCTGAAACTCAAACTTGGGAAGCTGCTCAATGGTATTAATGTCCGTTTGTGCCGCTTTGAGTGCCGGGCACTGTTGGTTAGGAATACCTTGCCCTTTACCCTGAATCTGCAGGTCGATCTCAGCGCCCGAACGTCCTGCTTTCCTGCTGGATCTACCCTTTCGAAAGGTCTCCTTTTTCGACTCCCTCTCGTGAGGAGCCTTCTGATGGGAGTAGTAGCTCACGTAGAGGAGGATACAGGCGGTGAGTATAGCAGCACACACCAGGCGAAGCCATCCTCGTCGCATTTTAACCATTGTAGAAATTCCGTTTTTAAAAATCCTCGACTATGGCATCTCTACATCCAAATCTTAATTTCCAGCCCAAATCCGGACTTAGTTTGGAGGAGCGTTTGTCGCTTGGTCTTATTAATTAATAACTGTTAGGCACTTATCTAAATGTCTCATTAAAGTACATACATAGGTCCTATTTTATTAGGAAGTCAAATTTTCATGTAACGTCTGTACTTTAATTGGTTTACCAAGTTTTTCACTCATAAAATTAGCTACTTTGGTTACATTTTACCTTATCAGATTTAAAATACTTATGTTGCTTTAGACTGTTCTGAAAAATAATTACAGAAGTGATTAATAAAAGAAAATGTTTATCTTACAGTATTAAAACTATCTACCCATAAAGTTCTGCTAAGCCTTAAAAATTAATTGATTTGTATAACATTGCGAACTTAAGAACCAGACTAAACGGAATTCCTTGATCGTTCATTATAAGTAACTCGGGTAGAAGAACAATGGAGAAGGAAACATCCCTCAATCAACTATTCTTCTGATTTTGTGCTACATTATAACAAATTTGCGGAGCGAAAAAGATTATCCGTTTTGTTGCTACAGTAAAAGTAACCACCGAAAAAGTTGCCAAATGAGGGTAAAAGTAACAACTAAAACGTAACTTACAGTAAAACTAACGAATACCACCAAATAAGTTACTGAAGTTAGAGTAACTCAATGAGTAAAAAAAAATTTAACATTTTTGAAAGTATATCATCATTTACCATATTTATAATGACATCAAAAGGACTAAATGCAGTACAAAGAAAAGCACTATAATTATTATAGGCTATAATTAAATAAATTTTTATTGAAATTCAACAAAATTTGATTCTCAAAGCTGACGTCAGCAAAACATACACGCCAAGGAGAAAAAAATGAGATGGTGGTGCTAAATAGCCTCTGACAAGCAGCACTGGAGTGTTTCGGTCAACAAAACCTTTTTCAACCGAGATCATTCATTCATTCAAGCTGTACAGAATTCGGCTTTTATCAGCAAGGAATCGGTCTACATCACTGGATCGGGGTTCTGAAGTGTGCCTCTCTCTTCGCGGAGAAAAAAGCTCATTGTCATCATCGTCTGTGCTAGACAGGTCAGCGGCATCAGGTGGTATTATCTCTTTTACATTCGACAGGTGTTTCCTAATCACATGCAATCCTGCAAAATAAAAATTTAACTTAAAAATAAATAGCAACAATTCATAATAATAAAAATATGAAAAACTATAAAAGATCTATGAAGAAAAAAAAATATATATATATAGTGATGGGCACCGTTACATTAAATTGGGCGGCGTTACCTCGTCGAAAATGTACTCGGCGTTACCGTTACATCGTTACTTTTGAAAATCCTTAAAGCGTTACCGTTACTCGATACATGTAACGACGTTACGAGTAATTAGTTACATTTGATCTTGTTTATGTGCCTTCACACGTATTTTGAAACTACAAATAAACTTACAAAATGGCAGCCATAACATAAATTCTAACAGCTACTATTAATTATTGAATGTATAAATGTTGTTCTATTAAGAGCGATATATTGCACAATAATTTGCACCCCCAGTGATTTTTGGGAAAGATGAAGACAGAAAATATAAATTTAGTTACTGCCACTAACACGGAATAGTGAATTGCATTTAATAGTCCTCATGAATGGAATGGCAATGTTATCAAATTCAAGTATCGAGTAACGAAAAAATCCGTTACATTAATAAAAAATTTGCAAAGCGTTACCGTTACATTGATACATTTGAAAATCTTTCAGGCGTTACCGTTACGTTATTTTGTAACGTTCGTTACATGTAACGCGTTACTGCCCAGCTCCGTATATGGATCTTTTATGTTTGGTGCACGTTCTCCGATTTTTTCCTAAATTTCGTCACTGATGCAGTTTTTCACGCTGATTCAAAATGAAATTCGTTTTTTGGAGAAATTATTTTTTAAAAGTTAGTTAACTTTTATACTTGTAGGTAGGTTAGGTTACGTTACGTTAGGATGTTACAAATATATTATACAATTTGTAAATATGTATACATGTTAACCCCTCCGTCTATGGCCCTGGGGTGGTTCGAATCGACGGGGGTTCTGGTTGGGAGGCAGCAACGGATATTTTCTCGCGATACTTTTCTTCTATAATATTCTAATTTCTTTTCTCTCACTATAGGGTCGACAATTGTTAATTCTTCTCTTTCTATAATACTCTGATACTTTCTCTTGGTACTAAACTTATCGACTTTACTGACTAAATTCTTCTGAAGAGAGCCCAACTCGAAGGGGAAAAATAAAAAGTTTCTCTTACTGTAGTTTACTCCTAAAAAATTTACAGGTAGTGCTCTGAATTTTAAAGGGGTAGAGGTTCGACCTCTTTCAACCATGGCTCAGGCCGGAATCTAAAAATTAAGGCGGCAAGGGGCCTCTGCCCCCTCCTCGCAGCGAGGCTGCTAACAAGGGAGTGTTAGTCGAAGTAATCGAAGTGAAGAAGTGACGTGATTTTACAATTACATGCTTTATATATAATCTGAATTTTTTGGGGGGAATGCAGTTTGAAGGTTAAGTTTCCCCCCTTTTAAACATATGAAAGATTCCAAATAAAAACTTTAAAACAAAAATAAAAATGATCCGTGTTTTCGCCGACTATGCATTTCTAAAGGGCGACATAATTTCGTAGTAGTACATGAGTACAATTTAAGTACATTAGTGAGTAAATTTTAGTTTTGGTTTATTACAATTATGATTCCGATTATGGATTACTTCACATTCGCTTATGATTGTCCATTACAGTTCTATTAAAGTACATTCTTACATTATATATTAAATCATTACATTTAATTACAGTTTCATTGAAGTACATTACGTCGTTTACAATTCCTACAGTTTTTATATTTATATATGGTTATTATATATGGTTATTAGTACAACACAAGTACATGAGCACATACGAGATAATTTATATACAACATAATATGTTATAACATGTTATAAATTTGAAATCAGAGGGACAGGAGGTTTCACGTTTTCAGATGTTCGATTTATGCTGATTTGCGAATTGAGTACACTTGCATAAGCATTTATGAATATGTTGGGAGGGGTGAACGCACTTAAAAAAATAATTAAAAAAATAATACGAGAACGTATTTGCACGTTTCGAACGAATGCATAAAGTTTTGCATTTCACGAGCAAAATGAATATTTAATAAAATTGGACATAGGATAATGGTCAAGATAAGAATGGACGTATGCGGGGGGGGGGGGGGGGATATGGTCGAATGAGTTATGTTTATACTATTTATACATACATAAATAATGACTTCTATAGAGTGTACAGTTTTTATTATGATGTTAAAGAATTTTCATACATTGAATACTAGAGATATGATGAAGGGAAATTAATGACGGGAAAATGTGACGTCATAGTTATTGAATTTGTGCGTATAGTACAAATCATTATTAGGAAGATTTACAAGAACGAATTAGAGACAAAGAGTGGGTATTAATGACTAAGTACAACTACGGGTTCCAATCCTGTTATATGCAATGTGTATGCATAATCTAGGGTCGAGGGTGAGATGCAAGACAATCATAATTAATTATAATAACTTTTATAACAAATGGAAAATGGATACGACTAAACCATAGAAATGGTAGATCGTAGAGTTGTGACACAAACAAAAATAGGAAGCTACAAGTAAAATTATTATCCAAACTCGCGTTAAGCGATTTTGGTTCTTATGTAAAAATGAATATTGATTATTCATTGTTCATTTTTACATACATATGTAAATTTGTAATTTGTAAATATGTAAACATATGTAAATTAATATTTTTTTTTACCTTTTCACAGATTTAGTGATTATGATTTATACGGTGTACAATCTCAAAAGCTTGTTTTCTCGCTTAAAAACCGAAGATGCAGTCAGCTTTTTCCAGGAATACAACATCGTGCCAAAATCTAAATTATGTCGGCGTAAGCATGCAATGAGCATAAGTATTCGTGGTGGATCTGCTCAGTGGCGCTGCTGTAAACGCGGCTGTAACGAGTGGATTTCTGTCAAGAAAGGAACGTGGTTTGAGGGTGGCATGCTTCCGTTATCCACCGTAGCTGTATTTATCTACGCATGGAGCAAGGTGACTACGGGTAAATTTTGTAAAGAGTAGCTGGAGATCGGTGAATGTACGGCAGTGGACTACAACAATTACATGCGGGAAGTGTGCGCGAAGGATATTCTTAGTAAGCCGTCTCAGATTGGAGGGCCCGGAAAAATTGTTGAGATCGATGAAACAATGTATTCGCGGAGAAAGTACAACAAGGGAAGAGTTCTTCCACAGCAATGGGTATTCGGTGGGGTGTGCCGAGAAACTCGTGAGGTTTTTCTCTACGCTGTTCCATTACGAGATCGCCAGATATTAGAGGAATGTATTACGGCTTCCATTCTACCTGGGTCCACAATAATAAGCGACATGTGGAAGGCGTACAGCCATATTACAGATATGACTGGGTACAACTTAGAACACAAAACCATCAATCACAGTGTCGAGTTCGTTTCGGAGGATGGAGATCACACTCAGCAAATCGAGAGCACCTGGAATTGCCTGAAACGCCCAAACAAACGCCGTTGTGGGACTCACCGTTCTATGTTGGATTCGTATTTGTGCGAGTTTGTGTGGCGTAGAAGATACAAAAATACGGACATATTTAAGAAGATTTTGCAGTGCAGTTCTGAGTTTCAGCGTTAAATCAGCGTGATTAATTGTTATTATTATTATTATTATTAATTGTATAATATATTTGTAACATCCTAACGGGACCTAACCTAACCTACAAATATAAAAGTTAAATAACTTTTTAAAAAATAATTTCTCCAAAAAAGAATTTCATTTTTGGAATCAGCGTGAAAAACTACATCAGTGACGAAATTTAGGAAAAAATCGGAGAACGTGCACCAAACATAAAAAATCCCCCATTTTTTATTGCATCGATCTAAGTGATGTTTCACTCGTTCTATTTTTTTTTCGGAAATACACATCTGCAGTATTTGCACCGAACTCTATTTGGTTGGTCACTCAACATTTCTACTTCATCCCATTCAGCAGCTTTAAGTCTGCCACCAGTATGTGCAGGTCTAACTTTAGGCATTATTCAATAGATATTAATTAACTAAAACTGATCTCTGAAAAAAAGATGTGCAAAAATAAGAATAACGTCGTCTGTCTAGGCCTATAAACAAATTGTAATAAAAATTCAGAAAAAAACACTACCGTGTTGATTCAAAATAGAACAAAAGCCACACTTTGTTAAATGAAAACACAATACGTTTCGACAGCACACTGCTATCTTCTTCAGTTGAAAGTGACCTTAAAAACTGAAACAAAATATATAAATTCTAAAAATCATAGCTAGAACTTTAATTTAAATCATGAAACCAAAAAAACCATGGGTTTTGGGGATTATATATATATATATATATAAGATCCAAAATGGGTACAGGCTCGTGATGATGAAGTGGATGAGCTTACAAATACAGCTATATCAGCAACTCCTCCTCCTACATATAAACATGGCAGCTTTGAGACTAGACCTTCTTCAAGCAAATCATATGAAAGCCTGGTTCATGATGAGACTGCAATTCACAGTAGCGAGACTTCAACCACTTCTGAATCTTCCATACCATTTTTTCATTCTACTCCAGCCAAGAAAACACAAGGTCCGATAATGCCATATGTGGTTAGAACAACTGTAGATCAAAAAGAACAACTAGATTTGCAAATGGCCAGATTTTTCTTTTCAGCAAACATTCCATTTGTAGTTGTAGAGAATAAAGAATTTATTAAATGGGTCCAAAATTTAAGACCAGGCTATTGTCCTCCAAGGAGAAAAAAATTATCTGATGACTCTAATCAAAGTGAATGATGAAGTACTGGATTCAATGAAAAAAGACTAGTCAATTCTACTGTAACTTTAATGAAAGATGGTTGGAGCAGTGTCAAATGATCCAATAATTGCCATAGTGTTTTCACAATAGGGCAAATCCTTTTTAATAACTTAAATTTTTCATAATCTTTATTTACACATTGCATAATTTAAGAATTGTTTTATAAGTCAGCTTACTTGAAATAATCAACATGCCAAAGCATTCTAATTAGCTACAATTGAACACTACAGACCAAAAACCCACTGAAAATTCCAGTGGGTTTTGGGTTGGGTTTGTGGGTGCCAACCCTGATACAGGGTGGCAGAAGTTGGGCACCATAGGGTAAATTACAGTAAAACGCTGAAGTCATGCACCACATGGTAAATACCAGTCAGTATTCGAAATAGTGACCATTAAGTTGAAAACAATTTTTGATTCGCTGTACACATGATATCTGAACACTTCCAAGCATGCAAACGCTGATCATGTAACAATAAAATCTTTTTTTTTTTTTTCAATTGACCTATGTCTCCGAGTCATTCAACGTCGACGACAAAAAACAGTAATTAACAATCATCATATGTACAACAGATCGGATTCAAAGAACTAAATTGCTGGGAAAGGTTACATGAATTAAACTTATATTCACTGGAAAGAAGAGAGAGGTACATCATTATTTACACTTGAAAAATAATGGAGGAACTAGTCCCTAATCTTACCTTACCCTATAACCACTCAACAGTGGAAAGTACTGGGTGATCCAGATAAATGGGACCCATAAAAAAAGCCAGCCAAATATTCTTAATATTTAATTCCTTTCATAAAAACTATATATCATTCGAAAGAGTAGAGTTACAAGTTTATTATGAAATATTTATTTTTTTAAAATGACTCCTTTCAAATGTGCTTCATTAGTTGCCAAGCATTCCAGTGTTCTCGCTTGTAAGTTCTGCATCACTTTTGCAAGAGTGTGCGGTGGTATGGCCTGTATCTCATTTGTGATGGCGGCCTTCAAGGCCTTGCAAGGTCGTTGGGTTATTTCTGTAGACCCTACTCTTTAAATATCCCCAGAGATAATAATCTAAGGGAGAAAAATCCGGAGACCTTGCGGGCCATTCAACGTCTCCAAATCTTGAGATTAACTCGCCTGGAAACGTTTGACGCAAAACTGCCATGCAGTTCCTCGTGGTATGGCAGGTAGCTCCGTCTTGTTGAAACCAGTGGTTTTCTAGACAAAGATCTCTTAATTTAGGAATAAGGAAATCGGTCAACATTTTTTCGTAGCGATCACCATTTACAGTGACCGTGTTTCCGGTGGAATCCTCGAAAAAGTACGGCCCTATGATCTGAGATGCAGTAAGACCACACCAAACAGTTACACGCTGACTATGCAACGGGACTTCGGTAATATTCAATGGATTTTCTGTTGCCCAGAAACGACAATTTTGTTTGTTTACAGTTCCATTCAAGTGAAAATGGGCTTCGTCTGACATAATCAAAGTTGCTAGAAAATTGGTGGTGTCATTTACCTTCTGTTATCCATTGACAGAATTGTCGTCTTCGTGCGAAATCTCCATCGTTTAGTTGTTGCACTGTTTGAATTTTATATGGAAAGAGCATTAAATTTTGCTTGAATATACGGTGTGTTGTTCCATATCCAACTCCTAACAGCTGAGAAGCACGTCTGATGCTTATGTTAGGATTATCCTGTACAATTTCATGAGTTCTGTTAATGATCTCGTCTATCCTTGCTGTGCGCACTCTTCCAGTTGGTTTTCTTTTTCCAATGCTGCCAGTTAGGGAAAAATTTCTGACACCGACGGATTACTTTCTTAGAAGGTGATTTTGACATCTGAAAATTTGTCTTGAAAGATCTTTGAGCTGAAACTACACTTCTTCCATGCTCATAATATTGCTCAGTTATGAAACGCAGCTGTTCCACAGTCCATGCAGTCATCTTGAAGGGTTAGTTTTAACTAACACTTTTATTTTGTTTTGTATCTTATCTTGTCTTGTATTGTCAAAACCTATACAACCCTGTACAAACTTGTAACTATCCTCTTTCGAATGATGCGTATGATTTTATAAAAGGACTTATACTTTAAGAGTTACAGGGGTTTCTTTTGGGTCCCATTTCTCTGGATCACCCTTTAGAAAAGGAAGAATGTGTCGTGTTCCCAAATTAAAGGCTAGACAGTAAACATCCTCAACACTGAAGGAAAATAGTTTTGTTGTAAGAGGATCAAGACTGTTCAACCAGCTGCCCGAGGTACTAAGGAACACGAATGGTGTCGCGGTGGATACCTTCAAAAGAAGACTAGACGCCTGGCTCAGAACGATTCCAGTGAGTCGGGAGTACCTGGTATGAGGTGGAGAGCACAAGAAACGAACTCTCTACTTCACCAAGCAAACTCAAGAGGAGGGGCAATAAGCTTGACCTTCGTGAAATGAGGAATCATCGCACGGAACGGTTGAAAGGTGTGTGTGTGTGTGTGTGTGTGTGTGTGTACACTTTGCCTTCACTATGACGTCTCCTTATTGTTATATTTGGTGGCATTTAAAATATGCTTTATTTTACGATTTATATTTTTTATTTACGCTTGTTTGAGGTTCACCACCACCATATAACCAAATCAAATCTTTGTTTCTCTGTTAATCCGAATAGGGGAATATAATTGAAAAGCTTTTTACAATAATGTATTCGTTAAAGATTTTTACACTAAGCCAATTACAATATAAAAATTTAATTTTTTTACGGTAATGAAAGTTTGTTGAAGAATGACACTTGATAATAAGACAATTAAGTAAAATGAACAAGCAATTTAAAATATGACTATTAAACAATTTTAATGTACAGTGCTTACAAGAAGTCTCACGCTTCTGTCTCGTCCCAAGCTAGTCTGTTAGGTATAAAATGGGCGGTCCTTATGGCAGCGGAGGTGTGTTCGGATTGGTGCACATAACTGCTTCAACACAATCAATGACGTCCATTATTACGTCACTTCTGCTACATTTTAGTGTTTAAAATACAAATGATTAAGAAGCAGAATGGAGCAAGTTTCGGGATGTTGGGATGGTTATGGGGCAATCCTAGTCATCATATTAGCTGGGTATTACATTATACCGTCTCAATATATACTGTAGAGTGTAGACTATAGAGACTATAGTGTAGACTATATATATGAGACAATGCTTGTACAAAATTTCTACAACATTTTTCAACAGTTTTCAAGGAAAATAAATTATGCATATTTCGAAGGAAAATAGGCTTCGACGTAATTTGAGGAATCATCGAGCAAGACAGATCAAGAAAGGAGATTTTTAACTACTTTGATATAATATTTGGAATGGATCATGAGAATATTTCTGATTTGAAGGGAATGGCTCCTAAAAACTCTAAGGCTAGTCTTGAACTCTTTGGCTCCTATGATCCTGAGAAAGAACTAATAATAAGAGATCCTTATTATGATGATGGCGATGAAGGCTTTGAAAAATGCTTTGAACAGTGTATGAAATGTTCAAAAGGATTTCTTAATTCTTTGGGACTCTGAGTATGCTATTAAAGGAATTATTTATCGTTCTGGAAATTATAATAAATAGTGTATTGTTTCAGGCTTGGCGTCAGGAAGGGCATCCGGCCGTAAAAAAAAAAAAAGCCCTGCCAAAACCAAACATGACTATTCGTTCAAATTTAGCTTCGGAAAATGCTAGGGCGTCCCCCGGAAGTGACGCGCAAGGGCCTCCTAACTCCTGTGAGAAATATGCGAGGGCTACCGCGTCAAGGGCGGGAGCGGCCAAAGAAGCTAGCCCTCAGAGTCAGAGTGGGAACGTTAAATGTGGGAAGTCTGACGGGACGAGGTCGGGAGTTGGCAGATGTGATGGAGAGGAGGAAGATAGGAGTGCTGTGTGTACAGGAGACGAGATGGAAGGGGGATAAGGCGGGATATTGGTGCAGGGTGCAAGCTTGTGTACAGCGGAGCGAATGCTCAAGGAAGGAATGGAGTAGGCATTATCCTGGACAAGACGTGGAAAGAGGAGTTAGTGAGCATCGGAAGGAAAAGCGACAGGGTAATGAGCGTGAAGTTGGGAGCAGGTAGTACGGTGCTGAACGTGGTGTGTACATATGCACCACAAGTAGGATGTGCAGATGAAGAGAAAGAATGTTTGTAGGAGGGGACTTGAATGGGCACATCGGAACGGAGAGGGGAGCCTTGTCTAGGATACACGGTGGTTGGGGTGTAGGAGAGATGAACGCAGGAGGAGGAAGCATTCTAGACTTCGCACTAGCAAGTGATATGGCAATTGTTAACACTTTCTTTAAAAAGACGGCCGACCAGTATATCACCTACAAAAGCGGAGGAAGAGAGAGTCAAATTGATTTTCTCCTATGCAGAAGGAACCATCTAGGAGAGGTGAAAAATTGTAAGGTGATAAAAGGAGAAAAGTGTATCAGCCCAACACCAGCTTGTAGTTCTGGATTGCGAGGTTAAGGGTACTAAGAGAGGGAAACAACAAGGAATGCCAAAAATTAAATGGTGGAAATTGAAAGATGAACATCTGAAAACTCAGTTTAAAGAATGTGTGATGAGCGAGATAATACCTAAGGAAAATGCAAATGAATGGTGGGAGGAAAATAGTAAAATCATTAGACGTGTAGGGGAGGAACTCCTTGGAAAAACATCTGGGAAGGGAGCTCCTCAAGATAAAGAGTCGTGGTGGTGGAATCAGGAAGTGCAGGAGAAAGTAAAGAAGAAAAAAGAAGCGAAGAAAAAGTTGGATTCATCGGGCAGCGAAGAGGATAAAGTGGCAACAAAAACAGCCAACAAGAAGCGAAGAAGGCAGTCGCACAGGCAAAGGCGAGCGTATTAAATGAAATTTATGAAGAGTTGGAAATATCGGTGGGAGAGAAAAAGATATATGGGCTGGCGAAAAGGAGGAATAGAGCGACTAAAGACCTAACACAAATAAAACAGATTAAAGATGAAGAAGGACGTGTACTGAGCGATGAGACTGAAATAAAGAATAGGTGGAAAGTGTATTTTGAAAAACTGTTAAACGAGGAAAACGAGAGGAGAGTTTTTGGAGAAGGGACCGCGAATGAGAGGGATACACCAGGGATTAGTAGGGAAGAGGTGAAGAGAGCCTTAAAGAAGATGAAGAGTGGAAAGGCGACAGGACCGGATGAAATACCAGGAGAAGTGTGGAAAACCTTGGGGGAGGACGGAGGAAATGTCTTGTGGGATCTACTGAGGAAGGTTTACGATCAGGGAAAGATGCCAGACGCGTGGAGGGACAGTGTAATCGTACCAATATACAAAGAAAAGGGTGACATCCAAGACTGTGGAAACTATCGTGGTATAAAGCTGTTGTCACACACAATGAAAATATGGGAGAGAGTTATAGAAAAGAGAATAAGATATGAAACAGAGATTGGTGAACAGTAGTTTGGTTTTATGCCTGGAAGAGGGACAACTGATGCCATCTTTATTGTTCGACAATGTTGGAAAAGTTTGGAGAAAAACAGGAAAAGCTACACCTGGTTTTTATAGACCTTGAAAGGCATATGAAGGGTACCAAGAGAGGAGGTGTGGAGGTGCATGAGGAAAGGATGTGTCGGAGAAGTATGTAAGGTTAGTGAGGATATGTACGAAGGAGCAAGGACGCAAGTAAGAACATGCGTTGGACTGACGGAAAAATTTCTGTGAAAGTGGGATTACATCAAGGCTTGTCTCTAAGTCCGTACATCTTCGACCTAATAATGGATGTATTGGGGCAGGGTTTCATCGTACCAGCCCCTTGGGACATGTTATTTGCAGATGATATAGCCCTCACAGACACCACCAGAGATGGAGTAAAGCAGAAATTGGAACGATGGAGAAGGGCGATGGAGGATAGAGGGCTTAAGATCAGTCGAAAGAAGACGGAGTATATGGTTTTTAATGGAGAAAGGGAATTGGGGATGTACACTACTCGGCGAGAAGCTTAAAAGGGTAAACACTTTTAAATATTTAGGTCCCATATGGCATCAGACGGTACGCTCGACTCTGAAATTAACCATAGAATCCAAGCAGGATGGAGAAATTGGAAGAATGCTTCGGGTGTGTTATGTGACAAAAAGATCAGCGCAGGAGTGAAGGGAAAGGTGTATAAAACGGTGGTGAGACCTGCGATGTTGTACGGAGTGGAGGCCTGGCCCATCAAAAATGCCCAGAGAAGATGTTGGAGGTAGCAGAAATGAGGATGTTGAGATGGATGTGTGGAGTTACGAGGTTGGATAGATTAGAGGAACGACTAAAGTGGTGGAAATATCAAAGAAAGTTCAAGAGAGAAGCTACAATGGTACGGCCATGTGATGAGAAGGGAGGAAAATTATGTAGGGAAGAGGGTTATGGACATGGAGTGGAAGGGAGAAGGAGGAGAGGCAGGCCAGAGAAGATGGAGAGATTGTGTGGAGGGAGATTTCAGGGAAAAGGGTTTGGTTGGGGACGAATATGAGGACGGGCGAATGGAGGCGGATGGTCAGAAATAGCGACCCCGTATAGAGACGGGAAAAGCTACAGAAGAAGAAGTGTAGACTATAGAGAACGACTAATTCGGCAAATATCCCAAATCATGGCATGATACCTAAGTTATTGTGACGCAGGTCTAAATTATTTGCTCAAATGCAATTACTGATATTAAGTAATTGTTGGGAATTGTTGTCAATATTTTGTTTGTGATATATATCCTACGTGAAGAATCTAATGACGAAATTCCTCAGTGAACCTCTCACGCGCTCGCATTTCGAGGAAGTCACGGTCGTCTCACTAATAGATAGTTTATCCATTGTTTTAAGTTGTAACCTATTAAACGAACTATGTTAAACCTATTCCATCTTATGAGTCATTAGTTTAAACTCTAAAGCAACTGGTGCCGTGAATCAGAGAAATTTGCATTTGATTTGTTCATCGTAATTATTACATAATATAGTATACTGTATATAGTAGTATATAAGAGTTTATTGGTAGCATATCATATGACAATTCCCATAAACAGGTGATGACCTCGATGTTGCCAGTTTTTATTTTTTTCCTGAAACTATTACCTTCTCATAGTTTGTTTAAACAATGCATATATTATCATCTCCACGAGCGTAGACATTGCAAGAAAAGATTCTAACTAAGGATAAGTAAAGTTCTTTCATGGTCACAATATATACTTTTATAGATGTCAAACATAAAAATAATAAAATTCTATATTAACATAAATATATATTCGATACACATTTACGTCATGGCTTTAACATCAGTATTTCGTATAGCTTCCTCCAGCATCAATAATTTCTTGCAATCGTTGCGGCATAGAAGAGGCCAGATTGTAGGGAATGTTTGGTGTTCGGCGTAAGCTCTCCCAACTATTCCTCGTGTGAGCTAAAAGTGCTTCAAATATTCTTTCATTGCGTTGCTCCCATTCGTTAATCATTATTGCCCAAAGGTTTTCAATCGGATTCAAATCAGGAGAACGTGGTGGCAGAATTAGATTAATAATCTCTGGGTGATCTTCGTACCACGCTCTCACAACGTTACTCCTATGAATGGGACTGTTATCTTCCATTAAGTAAAATGGTTCCGGTACTGGAACCAGATACGCACGAACACTGGGTAGCAGCACCTCTTCCAGTATCTGGCAATATTGCTGTCCAGTAAAGCGTCCATCTACTTGAGTCAACTCTCCGACACCATAGCCAGACATCCAGCCCCACACACCGAGATTGATGTGACCACTACGTTTGCTCGGGAAAACATTTCCTTCTTCATAGCGTTTTCCGCGCTGCCTCCAACAATGCAGGGAACCATGACTATCTGTTGAAAATGTTTTTTCGTCACACTACACAACTTTTCTCCAGAATTCTTCCTCCTGCGGCAAGTATTGCAAGGCAAATCCCATCCGCGCCTCTTTATGCTCAATCGTCAATGCAGGTTTTATAAATGCAAAAAACTCACTTTTTTTTCTACGTGAAGGTCAAAATATGAAAATAAAAACCCACTCTAATAGACAGAGTTTATTTCCACGACAGTTTCGACGCCCACTGGCATCCTCCTCGGGTGGATACAGAAACACGAATTAACCAAAACAAGAGGGAAAAAACAGTCCAGGGACTGACCGTTAAGAAATTCGCACCTAGGTTAGATCCCATTCTCCCGACACCGGAAGGGCATTTTCATTAAGTACATTCACGCAAATTTAAAACTATCTTCCTGTTCTAAACATACAGATTCTATTATATTTTTCTTACATAATTATTGAATTTATTATTAATTTTATTACATTTAATATTGCATAATTATTTATTACAGAAATTATAAATTTATTATTACATTGGTTATTACATTATTGTTTATTATACAGAACTTACAAACCGAAAAACGAATGAAAAAAGCCGATTAGGAAACAATCCAGAGAAATTCGCACCTAGGTTAGATATCGTTCTCCCGACACTGGAAGGGCATTTTATTACAGGGTCCGCTTATAAGTACATTCCCACAAATTAAAACTATCTTCTTGTTCTATACATACAGATTCTAATATTTTGACATAATTACTGCATTTATTATTACATTTACATTTTTTTAACATTTATTATTATTACCTTTACCCTAATTATTAAATTTATAATATTACCTTTATTATTACATCTGTTGCATTTATATTTATTTCCACATTTATTACTTCCATTATTACATTTACTAAAGGCGAGTAAGGAAACATTCCAATCCAGAGACATTTAAGAAATTCACACTTAGGTTCGAACACGTTCCCACGACTCCGTAAGGGATTTTTTGACCAAGAATCTCATTAAAGGGTCTAACTTATAAGTACCTTCGCACAAATTAAAATTATCTACTTTTTCTATACACACACATTCTATTATTTTTCTTTTGACATAATTATTACATTTATAAAGTACCTTACTTGATTCCCAATCTTTGAATTTTCCGGGTCCAGCAAATGTGGGCTACAAATCCTGAGTGCTCTTAGAAACATGGAAGAATTAATTGAGCTTTTAACCCCTTCATCATGATATGAAAAATAATGAATGTACGAATTACAATGAGTAGGTTTTCTATAAACCGTGAAATTGGGCTTTCCGCTTTCGTTAATGACCAAAACATCTAGAAAAGGTAATTGTTTGTCGTTCTCCCATTCATATTTAAATTAAATAGAGGGAACAAGATTATTTAATGACAAAGAAAGTGTCAAAGTTGTTCCAGTGGTCAGGCCAAAATGAGAAAATATCATCTACATAACGAAACCAAATTAGATTCCTGGGACATATTGTTTGCCACAATTCCAACTCATAGTATTCCATGTATAATGTACTCAGTATTGGGGATAAAGGAGACCCCATTCCCATACCAAAACGTTGCAAATAAAATTCTTCACCGAAGGAGAAGGCATTATTGGTGACACAGAGTTTTATCAGTTCTAAAAATACAGATGTGGGCATGCCTAGTTCTACGTTACATGTTGGCAATTTTCTATCTAAAGCGGCAATTTTCTATCTAAAGCGGACAAACGTAACACTGTGGTTATTTTGGACAAGTGTGATTATAAACAAAAAATGGAAGCGTTACTTAGTGATGAATTCACCTACGCCAAAGTGAGATCGTCCCCCCTAAAGCGTCTTTCTGCCGAATTCAACAAAACCATCAGGAACTTATTAAAAGATGTCCCGGCGATTGATCCTAAAAGATTTCTACAGATTAACCCCAAACTCCCCCACATTTACGGCCTACCCAAAACCCATAAGATTAATATACCACTCCGTCCCATTATTTCACACGGGGTTCCTTTAGTTACAGGTTATCTAAATTTCTTGCGGATAAATTATCCCCATTAGTTGGTAAATTTTCAGGCTCGCACATCACTAATTCCTGTGACTTTATAAACAAAGTTATGTCCTTAGATTTAAAACGGGGAAGAATGATCAGTTTTGACGTTGAGTCCTTGTTTACGAAAGTTCCCATTGATGATGTACTTAGTTTTTTAGATAGAAAATTGCCAACATGTAACGTAGAACTAGGCATGCCCACATCTGTATTTTTAGAACTGATAAAACTCTGTGTCACCAATAATGCCTTCTCCTTCGGTGAAGAATTTTATTTGCAACGTTTTGGTATGGGAATGGGGTCTCCTTTATCCCCAATACTGAGTACATTATACATGGAATACTATGAGTCGGAATTGTTGCAAACAATATGTCCCAGGAATCTAATTTGGTTTCGTTATGTAGATGATATTTTCTCATTTTGGCCTGACCACTGGAACAACTTTGACACTTTCTTTCAGTCATTAAATAATCTTGTTCCCTCTATTAAATTTAAATATGAATGGGAGAACGACAAACAATTACCTTTTCTAGATGTTTTGGTCATTAACGAAAGCGGAAAGCCCAATTTCACGGTTTATAAAACCTACTCATTGTAATTCGTACATTCATTATTTTTCATATCATGATGAAGGGGTTAAAAGCTCAATTATTTCCTCCATGTTTCTAAGAGCATTCAGGATTTGTAGCCCACATTTGCTGGACCCGAAAAATTCAAAGATTTGGAACATTTTTAAGGATTTAAAATATCCCGAGTGGTTTATCAGAAAGGCGTATTTTAAAGCCAGAAAATCTTTTTATGCCCCTCGGGAACCTTCAGTTAACCAAAAACAATATGTGAGTTTGCCTTACATTGCCGGCTTAGAAAGAGTAAAACCGTTGACGAAAGATTTTAAGTTTGCTTTGGCGTTCAAATATTCGTCTACCGTGAAAAGTAAATTGGTTAGGAATAACGTGGCAAAAGAGGAACAAGCCTGTGTCTACAGCATTCCCTGTAAAAGTTGTGATTTAGTATACGTGGGAGAAACGAAGAAATATTGAAACCCGTATTAAAGAACACAAATATGCCTTCAGAAGTTGTAATACTAATAATGCCATTTTTTATCACGCCAGCCAAAATAATCATGCTATAGATTGGGAATCAAGTAAGGTACTTTATAAATGTAATAATTATGTCAAAAGAAAAATAATAGAATGTGTGTATAGAAAAAGTAGATAATTTTAATTTGTGCGAAGGTACTTATAAGTTAGACCCTTTAATGAGATTCTTGGTCAAAAAATCCCTTACGGAGTCGTGGGAACGTGTTCGAACCTAAGTGTGAATTTCTTAAATGTCTCTGGATTGGAATGTTTCCTTACTCGCCTTTAGTAAATGTAATAATGGAAGTAATAAATGTGGAAATAAATATAAATGCAACAGATGTAATAATAAAGGTAATATTATAAATTTAATAATTAGGGTAAAGGTAATAATAATAAATGTTAAAAAAATGTAAATGTAATAATAAATGCAGTAATTATGTCAAAATATTAGAATCTGTATGTATAGAACAAGAAGATAGTTTTAATTTGTGGGAATGTACTTATAAGCGGACCCTGTAATAAAATGCCCTTCCAGTGTCGGGAGAACGGTATCTAACCTTGGTGCGAATTTCTCTGGATTGTTTCCTAATCGGCTTTTTTCATTCGTTTTTCGGTTTATAAGTTCTGTATAATAAACAATAATGTAATAACAATGTAATAATAAATTTATAATTTCTGTAATAAATAATTATGCAATATTAAATGTAATAAAATTAATAATAAATTCAATAATTATGTAAGAAAATATAATAGAATCTGTATGTTTAGAACAGGAAGATAGTTTTAAATTTGCGTGAATGTACTTAATGAAAATGCCCTTCCGGTGTCGGGAGAATGGGATCTAACCTAGGTGCAAATTTCTTAACGGTCGGTCCCTGGACTGTTTTTCCCTCTTGTTTTGGTTCATTCGTGTTTCTGTATCCACCCGAGGAGGATGCCAGTGGGCGTCGAAACTGTCGTGGAAATAAACTCTGTCTATTAGAGTGGGTTTTTATTTGCAGGTTTTATAGCTGGACGGCGAGAAAAATACCCTGCCTCGTGAAGTCTGTTGTTCACTGTATTTGCGCTACAACGAAGGTTCAGGTGTCTGTAAATATGCGTCGCTGGAACAAACGGATGCTCTCTGGCATGATTAACAATCGCAGCATCTTCCTCTTGAGATGTTGAACGCGGAGGACCAGACCTCGGCAAAGTAGAGATTGACTTTTCTGCTTCATACCGATGAATCCACCGTTCCAGTGCTTCGATGAACGTCTAGTCGTCTTGATATTTCTCTTATTGGCACACCATATTCATGCAATGTCACCATTGCTCCCCGCATTGCCTGGGTCGTCTCTTGCTGCACAGACGGCCTTTCCATCTTTGTGTAAATGGCTTATGTGAAGCGTGCTGGGACGATAAAGGAAATGAGGATACCATGCACCCCTTCTGAAATTGATTTCGGTTGTGAAGGGTACCAACCCTTCGAATGGTAATAATAATCAGCCAATTTCCTATTTTGTTGAACATATGCATAAAAAATTCGTCTTAAAAGCCAAGGATCCAAAGATTGTCAGCAATAGTTTATATCCCAACTGAATATAGTCAGCCATCAACAATATAATCATATTTTATTTCCATAACTACTCATGACTACTCTTGTCATAGTAAATAACCTTATTATGACTTAGGTAGTAGTGGTAATTCTGAGTGGCGGCCTCTAGCCACATACGTTAAACCTATCAGTGCGTCTAAGACCAGACTTCTGTTTCTGTCAATTCATTGTTAGTTTAAGGTATTTTGCTCTGTCTTTCTAGGTCTAGGGCATTAAAATAAATATTTGAGTTTGTGTTTAGCATTTCCTCCTCCCTTCGTAATTCCCCACCCAACCTCGTTTCCTTCGACATAGCAACGCTTACCTCCATCCTCATTCCACTTCCTTCATTAAACCTATTATCGCTTTTACTGTCCCTTCCTTCCATCCTTCAATGCCAACGTTCTTAAACCTAGCACATAAATTATATAATATGGAATCTAACACCTTAGATCTCTACGCATTCCATTCATGTTACTTGAAGACGCCTGTGTCTTATGGGAATCTAAGTGTTGAGAGTGGACTTGAGGGGTAGTCTATAGATTATTACAGATGACCTTGAACGCTCCAACTATTTAAAAATGATTATTTATTAAGCACATCATATGGCATAATACACACATGAATTTAAGTATCTCTTACACCGTTAGAGCAATTATGTGCACCAATCCGAACACACCTCCGCTGCCATAAGGACCGCCCATTTTATACCTAACAGACTAGCTTGGGACGAGACTTCTTGTAAGCACTGTACAATTGATAGTTATTTAACTGAATACAGCCATAACTGTAATACGCAAGACCATTAAAATGAATGGACCCCATACATAATACAATTTAGATTGAATTATCTTTAGAGTAACAATCGTTTCTCTACCCGGCCCTTTGACCGTATTAGCTAGGTGTAAAATAGTACATTTTCATAGAATTATTTGAATTCTATTTGGTTAATTGGCCATATTAACTATGTATAATACAGTACGAGAATATGTCTAACTCATATCTTAATTACAATGTTTACCTACTTCCTTTTTGACAGTGGTAAATATTCCCTTCTGAATCTGGTTACTTTCTCGTAATTCTACACTAGAATATCGTATAAAATTTTTGTATACTTATATATTGAATGTAAGGAACTCGGTATCCGTTTTCTGTACGGAGAAATTTATGATAGACTATTCTCCGAGTCTTTTTAAATCACCAAAATGTAGAGAGAGTTCCTCCGTTTTCTTTATGAACTTTTAAGGAGAGACGGTTTTTACGTCTTATTTTATTTTTAAGCCAACGGGTTTGTTTTTTGTGTAATTTACGCTCAAGTGGGTGGACAATGGTACGTTCTGCCACGTACAATATTTTTCGATACAAACTTCAGTTAAGTTCAAAAAGGGGAATTTAACCCAATTTTGTTTAATTTTAGACAAAGGATCTTCACGAGACTCGCTTTATAGTAAAGCTTCGAGACACAATGATCCCCTTTTCTAATTTCAATCGAGGATACTCCTCAGGCGAAACGAAAGGGTAAACAAAAACAACAGCAATCATTCATTCTTGAGGTATCAACGACCGTTCGTTTTTTGATAACGCGAACGTGATTTATACCCTTTCTACCCTAACCTCTGGTAAAAAGTAACTTAATGTTCGTATAATATGAAATCGGTCTTAAATTTATTTCATTCTTTCTTTCTACCATTTTTATTTAATTTTTATATTTACACATACAAATTCGTGTCGTTTGCATGAGCAATTTTGTATGTGGCCAATTTCGACCTGTAATGAATTAATTACCTTATTGATTAATTAATCGTTACCTTATTATCCATTATTCCTATACATAACATTATCCATTACATTCATTACTTTTATGACAATATTAGCTTTCGGCAGTGGGCAGGGCTATGAAGATGAGGGGAAAATGTGGGGTTAAAAAAGGTGCAATATTAAATAATACTGAGAACCTAACCTAACCTATATGTTTTGGTATGATAACTTCTATCAAATGACAGGGAAATGGGACATGAAATCAATTGCAAAAGAAAAGTACCTATTTTCGTAAGGTCGTCATGGAAACGGCTTGCCCACCAGGAGCCGTCATCTTGAGCTAGAAATTCACTGCCAATTTAAATAGCGTTAGGATAAGATTTGTTTGTTTCTATCTATGGACATTTTAGGCAGTGTTCGTTTGCGACAAAAATGAACATATTTGTCATTATGGCACCTTAGTTACCTAGAAACATATATTGGCTTCGTTATTGGGTTATGGGTTGAAATAAAGAATATACTTTTTATTTCAGGGCTGTGGAGTCGGAGTCATGGAGTCGGAGTCGCAAGCAATTTTAGTGCTGTGGAGTCTGGAGTCGGAGTCGGAGTCGGTAAAAATGTACCGACTCCGACTCCAACCTCAATATAAATTTTAATAATTCCATTTCAGACAGACTAATTCCAGTAATTTTTTTTCATTTTCAGAAAACTTTTATTTCTAATTACAAAATGTTGAGTTAATTCTAAATTTTCTAAATCAAAAGGCCCTCTCAAAATGGCAAAGAGAGCGCCAACTAAATCTAGTTTTTTGAATATTTTTCAATAAGTACAGATGAAAAACATTTTGTGTCATTGTATGATAGAAGACGATGATGGTGAAAAATTATGTGAAGCAAAAATTAGTCGTTTTACTGGCTTGGATAAAACTGCACCAACCAGAGCATCAAATTTGAAAAGACATTTGCAGCGCTTCCACCCTAAAATTTTAGAAGTGGTCAATGAGAAAGATAAGAGTTGCAATAAAAATCTTCCAACTACATCAAAGTCAGCAACAAACAAATCTACTGAAAGACAAGTATCACTTTCAAGGTTCTTCACTACAGACAAAGTTACTGTAACAATGACTAGAGAAAAGTTTAAGAAACACCTTATCGAACTGGTTGTAAAAAATGGTGTGGCCTTAACTTTATTTTCACAACCAGCCTTTCAAGGCCTAAATGGAGAAATGGCTATTAAATTTGGAGTTTCTCTAGAAAGGCAAAGTATCAGAAAACTTATAGTTGAAGAAGCCATGAATAAAAAGGAAGAGCTTCGAAAAACTCTTAAGGGGCGGTTCATGTTCCTTAAAATGGATGCTGCCACTCGCCATAGAGTTAACTATTTTGCAATCAATACTAGATTTGTTGATGAAAACAAACAAATGGTAACTCGGACACTGGCAGTAAAGGACACTAAGGCACATCATGATAGCAATTACCTTCATAACTTAGTAGGTGTTTTGAAAGAATTCGAAATCAAGAAAGAACAGATTCTCTGCATCGTAACTGATAATGCTTCAAATATGTTAAGCACAATAGAAAAGATGAATAAGGATGAAGAAAAAGTCACTAATGAAGGGGAAATTCCTGCATCTGATTCTGAAGCAGCAGAAATAGAACATAATGATGAAACTTTAGATGATTTTGTTGAGGAGGCATCTAAACTCTGCCTAATCCAACACATGCGTTGTGCCGTACATACACTGCAACTAGCAATAAGAGATGGCTTAAAAGATCGCCATGCAGCAACTCTGATAGGTAAGTTGAGACAAGTAGCCATAGCAGCTAGGGTCTCTAAAATTGATGCTATCCTCCAGAGACGAGCCAGAAAAGGAGCTATTTTAGACCAAGTGACACGATGGGGCAGCACATATATGATGGTTAAGCGTTTGCTTGAGCTAAAGCCCTTTCTAGAAGACATTGATAATCCTAATGTCGTACTGACTGAAAGTCTATGGAGGGATGTATCACAATTAGAAGCTATGCTTGCTCACCCTTATGCAGTCACCAAAAAGTTGCAAGCTGAAGATTTAACTCCTGGCACATTCCTATGGGAGTGGAAAAATTTAATATTTCGCCTATCCCAAGCAGGAGGTCTAATTGCTGAAGGAATTGTGTTCTCAATGAAGAAAAGAGAGGTTCAGTTACTTGAAAATGAGATCTTGTTAGCTGCAGTCTATATAGATCCAATGAACCGAATATTGTTAAGCGAAGTTCAAATTGCTAAAGCAAAAAAGACCCTCTGCGACGTTGCAATTAAGATTAAAGGGCTACGACCAGAAAATCCAGAACCACACGATCAAGTTATCCAAAGTATTGAATCCCATTCATCCTCTTCAAATGATGAAGAATTAGATTTTGAAAAATATTTAGATAAAATTGAACGCTCGAAAGCAAAGCGTCTCCGCTTAGACGTAAAGACACAGCCTTTGGATGTAAAACTAAGGAAATTTAAAGAAGATTTTTTTGATGGACTAAAAGAAGTAGAGAAATATGATCGGTCATCTAAACAAACAATACAAGAAGTAATCCCTGCATACCCAGAAATGTTAAGAGATACGGCTATGATAGTAACAGCCATGCCACCCACTCAGGTCAGTGTGGAGAGACTATTTTCCGCACTGAAATTAATAAAATCGGATTTAAGGGCTTCAATGAAAGAAGATCTGGCAGAATCAATTCTATTCCTAAGAACTACTTATTAATAAATTTTAGGTTTTAACCCTTGGCCTTTTTTTAATTGGATTTAATGAATTTTATACTGTACATATTCAAGTCTGAATAGCTATGTATTTAGATTTTTACCCATGCTTTTTGTTGCAAACTTACCTACCTATCTATAAGTATAGGCCTATAGTTTTAATTTTTATTGCATTAAGCAACGTTTTATTTTGTCATGTAGCTATTTAGGCCCTTTGGCCTTAGCTTAAATTTTAAAGGAATTTTTTTGCTTTAATTACATTCAATGGAATTTCTATTTTGTCAAAGTCATTAGTCTTATATGTAATTTTTTTTGTTTTAGTTATTGATTTTTTTTACATAAATAAACAATAAAAAAAAGCCACAATGGCATAGCTACAACCATTGGACTCAAACCTTTAAGGACATGAGTTTAAAAAGTAGCCTGACGATTCACATGGTTGTGATGAAATGCCAGCTTATGTAATTATCATCATAGCAGATTTAAGGGTCGGAGTAGGATACACAAGAAATTGAGGAGTCGGAGTTGGAGTCGGAGTCGGGTGTTTTGGGTACCGACTCCACAGCCCTGTTTTATTTTATGCAGGAAGGAAGGAAGGAGGGCCCAAGGGCAATGCCCGCATAAGCGCCCCCTCCTCCCACCAATAGAAGAAGAAGAGAGCAGAAATCAAGGTCCAGGGTTTTCGAGATGCCTGGACACTACGTTTGAAAAATTGGAGGTCATACACAGGGGGGAAAGATGGATTAAGGAAGATTGTTCCAGAGTTGACCGGTTGAGTAGATGAAAGGTTGAAAATACGGATTAACCTTTGTGTTAGAGAGTTGGGCAGAAAAGGAATAACAATATGTAGAAAGTCTGGTGCAGCGTACTCTCCCTAAAGGAGGAGGCATGCAGTTAGAGAGTTCAGAAGAGCAGTGTCCGTTATAATAGCGATAGTAAAGAGAGAGAGGGGGGCAATATTGCGGTGAAGAGAGAGAGATTGAAGACAATCAGTAAGAGGCGGGAAATTGATGAGAAGAAAAGCCTTTGATTCCACCCGGTCAAGTACGGCTGTGTGGGTTGAGCCACCCCACACATGAGAAGCGTACTCCAATACTCCATACAGGGGCGGACAAGGCTCCTGAACAGAGACAGCAACTGAGTGGGATGAAGAAACTGCCGAGGCAGTACAGCACACCTAACCTATTAAAAAACTGTTTTGGAAAGAGTATATGGGATCTTTCCAGTAAAGATCACGAGAAAAGGAAACACCAAGAATGTTAAGAGAACAGGAAAGATCGAGTTGTGTATTGTTGAAGGTAAGCGAGAGAGTCGTGTGAAGACTGACGAGTAGACAGATGGAGGAACTAAGTTTTTGAGGCATTGAAAACAACGATTTCTCTGCCCCAATCAGAGATGTGAGAAAGATCAGGAGTCAGGTGTACCATAGCCGTCCTACGCGAAACATAGAGTGACTGTTGAGAGGAACGCTTTATGAAGAAAGTCGGGAAGTGAAGAGTGGAATCATCGGCATAGCAGTGGATAGGACAGGAATCGCGACTTAATAGAGCAGTGATAAATAAAAAGAAAAGAATGGGTGACAGGACTGGACCCTGAGGAACACCAGTGTTAGTAGCTTTAGGAGAACAGTGGCCATCTACAACTGCAGCTATAGATCGGCCACAAAGGAAATTAGAGGAGGCATAGGTAGGATAAAAACCGAAGGAGGGCAGTTTGGAAATTAAGGATTTGTGCCAGACCCCATCAAAAGCTTTTGATATGTCTAGCGCAACAGCAAAAGTTTCACCGAAGTCCCAAAACGAGGATGACCAAGAGTATTATTATTTTTTTGTTAGTATGCCATTATTAATCGGGATTTCAACTTGGTTTGAAACGAATTTACTAGGGATGTATCAATGTATCGGTATCGGTGGTATCGGCCTATTTTTGGAATATCGGTATCGGTGGAATTTCCACCAATACTTTGTTTTTTTGAGTAGTGGAAAGTTACCAAACATTTAGCCTACCTAAATCTCTCTCGTGTTATTATACTGTTAGATCTTCAATAGCATTGCAGTTCACTATTACCTCATCTGCTGTTGGTAAACGGGGAACTCACGTTAGTACAAATGTACAAGATTTTGATCATTATAAAATAGACAGCTTTTAATGGAACCAATCTAGTACATTTACACTAATATCAGTTCTCCCATTAACTACATACATGTAAAACATACAGATTAAATACATGCTTAATTTCTTTCCAGCACATTAGATTCATATTGCTCTAGATACTACAGAGAAACGAGAAGTATGTGCATGATAAATATACATGTACAAAAAGTTTAGAAAGCTTCTGGAACAAACGTGTTAATCGCTGGTTCCCTCTCCCAAGCGTCCTACGCTCAGAGAGATATGCAACAAGATCGCCAGTAGAGCGTCGCTTGCGGAACCCATTCTGACGATCTGAAAGAAGATTCTAAGAAGAGAGGTGTTCAAAAATCTTCCTAGTAAAGGGAGATTAAAAAACTTTAAAAAAGCAAGAAATCAAAGCAACGATAGTTGGAGGGCTGAGAGCGGTCGCCCTTCTTTGGGAGAGGCTGAATGAAAGTGAACTTCCAGCAGGAAGGAAAAGTACCAAATGAAAGACGAAGACGAAGAATTTGCCTAGGCAAAGGTGTCAGCACACAGAAGCGCAGTTCTTGAGAACAGGAGGAAAAACTGCCCACATAAGGCAGAAAGAACATCTTTGGAAGGGATTCTAATTTCAGACATAATAAAGTCAAAGGGAGAAGGAGATGGAGGAACAGCATCGGAATCGTCCAGGGTTGAGTTGGAGGCAAAAGTTGAGCGAAGAGATCAGCTTTGGCAGAAGAGACAACAACTGAGCCGTCGGAATGGGAAAGAAGAGGAAGTAAAGTTGTTGGAGAGGTTCTTAGCTAGATACCAAAAAGAGCAATAAGTTAGAATTGGATAGGTTTTCATTTTTATCGGATGAAGGAATTTCTGGCGAGTCGAAGAAAAGATTTTGCACGATTTCGGGCACAAATATAAGCGGAGTGAGTCAAGAGTTGGATGGCAATGGCACCTTTTGAAAGCTTCCTCTCTGTTGCGGATAGCATTAGAACAAGTAAC